>JALBCR010000706.1:0-210000 GCA_030710515.1 Abscondita cerata
TCAATTGTACTTCGTTCAGTTACGTATTGCGTACTCTTACCAAGTTTAATCGTCGGCTTCGCGGCGTTTTCGATATACTCGATCAACGACCACAGACTGCCTACTGTTCTGCCGATTCAACACGACCTTCTGTCGTCGAAGGCGACTCCTCGCCAGAAAAATTCTCTTGACGCAAAGTAGTGTCGTTGGCTGCAATAAAAAAAATACACGTCAGTTACAAATTTGTTTGCGACAAAGCGTTAAAGCCGAAACGACACCGTAGCCCGACGAAAAAAAAGCGCAACATAAACAAGAGCGAACGAATCTACTACCTTCGAGACTCCTCCTCTTCCGACAATGTAAAATTCTTGAAAACTTACGATTTATTTGAATAAAAAAAGTTTACATTTGATTATTAGTATAAATATTTTTAATGCTTCTCTTTCCCGATGCGTTTGAATGTGGTGTATTTCATGACGTCATTGCGAAAATTGTTCGTACGAATAAGACTTTCGAATTTTCTACGCACGTTCTGGAAGCTCGTCGTTGTGTTTTCTTTCGTGCGCACGTCGGTTTTGCTCGGGATCGTCTTCGGAACAAGTTCGTTCGAATGTACGAAACCGGTCGCGCACGCGCTGTCCTCTTTTCGACGACGAGCACCGGATTCGTTTGAGTAGAATTTGATTGCCCACCCGAGCGTCCTCGTCTAACGCATCGACATGCGCGAATTCATCGTTGCTGAACAACTGAATTATTTTGCAGCTATCCGTTTGCGTTAACTGACTCGCGTCGCCGACGACTTCATGCGCGTTCATATCTTCACTTTCAGGTTTGCTATCGATTTTGATGACATTGACGTTTGTACAATCGACCAATTGTCGACTTCGCCTAGGATACGGAACCGGTATATCATCAGTAATCTGCGATCGCGCAAACTCGATGATTTTTAAATCGTTCTCGTTCAGAATCCGACATCGGTCGGCTGAAATCGGAATTCGTGCGAATCCTCTCGACCAAATCGACCTCGTCGTCGCTTAAATCTTTACGCAAATCCACCAAAACATCCTCAATATCGTCGTAGTATCTGCGACGAAACGACGTCGTCGGTCGCGGCATTTGAAAAACGGTCTTGACGAAATCGTCGATATTCGCTACCTTCGTTCGAACTCCTCGTGCCGCCCGACATCTCGTAAACGCTCTTGATATTTTATCGTTCAAAACCGACATCAACTTCTGATTGGCGAACACCGACGTGAAAGCCGGTTCGCTGATTCGAGGTTTCTGTTTTAGAAATCTTTTTAAGGTGTTCTTGCGACCCATCTCCTCGAGCGAATGTTTCAATTTGATCACGAACTTTTCTTCGGCCGTGAATTCGTCCTCCGCCTTGGTGAGATCGATTCGAGCGTACAAATCTTCCAAAGTGTCTAAATTCATTTCGCTGTTGCTGTGCGGTTTTAAGTTCGTATCGGTTTCGTTCAAGTGTATGTTGTCCATGCTAAGACTTTTATTTTTCGAACCGTAATTGCTGAACCTAAGCTTGCCGAAGAACGACTGCTCCGTGTTTGATTTTTAGGATTAGGATCTAAGTTAGAAAGTTTTAGTAAATCGGTGAACGGGAGACGAGTTGCTATAGTCGGGAAGATGAGCATCAACAAATTTTTGAAACGTAGTTCCATGAGATCAAGATCATTAAAAGTCGCAGAGTATGATTACATAAAACTGTTGACAATTTTTTTGTAATTAGAGATATTCGCAAAAACCAGTCTTTCTGCAATTAGAAAACTTGCTCCAAAACGCTGGATAATTTACGAGTAATATAAAAAATAAAGATTTTCCAGTATCTCTAATTTTTTCTGTAATTAGAGATATTTGTCCCGCACTTAATAATTTTAAAGTAATTAACAATAATACAAGATATGTGTAAAACCAGTCTCTCTATTTTTTTTTTATAATTGAGATATTTGAACCAAAACAGAATCATTTTACAAATAACAAATAAAAGTAATTTGTAAAACCAGGCTCTATTTTTTGTAATTAGAGATATTTGTCCAAAACTCAAATTATTTACATTAATAAAAATTAAAGAAATTTCTAAAATACTAGTTTTTCAGTAATTAAAAGATATTTAAAAAGGTATTTTGACAATTTTTTGAAATCAAAAGGTATTTAACCAAAACATCGGATATTGAATAATTTTACAAATAAAGAATACAATAAAAAAAATTTGTAAAAACCAGTTTCTAATATTTTTCAGTTTTTCTTATATTGCAAAAACCTAGATAATTTTACAAATAAATATAAAAATAAAAATATTTGTAAACTTCTATTTTTGTAATTTGAGATATTTGCATAAACACTTTACATTTCAAATAAAAATAATAGTATTTGTAAAACCAAATCTCTAATATTAATTAGAGAATATCTGAAAATAATGAATACATTACAACAGACCAAAAATAAAGATATTTGTAAAACATAGTATCTCTATTTTTTTTGTAATTAAAGATATTTAAACTTTTTTAAATTACGAGATTATTTCCTCTGAAACATTAGATAATTTTACAAATAAAGAATAAAAATAAAAATATTTGTAAAACCAGATTCTTTCATTTTTCTCTGCAATTAGAATATTTTCCCCAATACCAAATTATCTAATTTTTCAATAATTGACAAATCACTGAATAATTTTGAATTAATGAATAATAAAAAGATATTCATAAAAACCAGTATCTCTCATTTTTGCAATTGAATATAAAGCCTTAAAATACCGGATAATTGTACAAAATAAATAATAAAAAATAAAAAAATATTTCTGGAAAACCAGTATTATAATTTTTTTCTGTAATTAGAGATATTTGCCCCAAAAATTATATTTAAAAACCTCGTTTTTTTCGGTAGTTAAAAAATTGAAGTAAAGTTCTAGAAAAATACGATTTTCAACAAAATTTTAAATAAATCATCGCAAAAATAATGAATTAAAATAAAACATCTGTAAAAACCAGTCTCACTTAAATTTACAAAAAAATCGACTAAGTTCTAGAAAACACAATTTACAACTTTTCAAAAAATTCTAAAATTATTTTACTCAAATCATTTTGGAGAGATATCCAGTCCAAAACACTGAATAGTTTAATAAGCAATCAATAAAAATAAAAATACTTGTCAAAACCAGAGATATCTGCCTAAATTATTTACAAAAAAATCGAATAAAAGCTCTAGAAAATACTTTTACATGAAATTTTAAAAATCGCCATACAAAGTTTGATGAAAAAATGTGATGATTAGTCGTCTCTCAAAATATCACACATAAGGACAATATTTTTCAAGATACCTTAAGCCTTGCATATATCTCAAAAATTTTAAGCCATAATTTATAAAGAAATTATAATTATCAAAATGTATCAAATTTCTCATCAATAAGCGTTTTACAAAAAAATTTTTGAGTGAAATCATTTATTTTGTTCAATATTTTTCAAGATCCCTTGAAGATTTATCGTCGTTTATCTCAAAAAATTAGTTATTTTACAAAAAAATATGATTAGCAATATCTCAAAAATTTTTAATTTTACAGAAAATCTCATCCATAAGCGTTTTATGCAAGAAAACGTTTCAAATACAATTTGTTGAAATTATTTATTATGTTCAACATTTTTCAAGATCCCTTGAAGATCAGTCGTTCTCTTTAGTTATATTACAAAAGAATTTTAGAATATCAGAAAATTTCATCCATAAGCGTTTTACAAGAAAAAGTTTCAAGTACAATTTGTTGAAATCATTTATTATGTTCAACATTTTTCAAGATACCTTGAAGATCAGTGTTCACCGTCGTATATCTCAAAAATTATTAATTTTACAGAAAATCTCATCCATAAGCGTTTTCAAAGAAAACGTTTCAAGTACAATTTGTTGAAATTATTTATTATGTTCAACATTTTCAAGATACCTTGAAGATCAGTGTTCACCGTCGAATATCTCAAAAATTAATTTTTTACAGAAAATCTCATCCATAAGCGTTTTACAAAGAAAACGTTTCAGAAATACAATTTGTTGAAATCATTTATTATGTTCAACATTTTTCAAGATACCTTGAAGATCAGTGTTCACCGTCATTATCTCAAATTATTAATTTTACAAAAAATCTCATCCATAAGGGTTTATACAAAAAATTTTCAAGTACAATTTATTGAAATTATTTATTATGTTCAATATTTTTTCAAAGATACCTTGAAGGTCAGTCGTTTAACGTCGTTTATCTCAAAATTATTTATTTTACAAAAATTCAATTGTACGATATTGAAAGTAAGATTTTTGTTGCTTTACTTTTACAAAAAACCTTGAAGATCAATATCTCGAAAACTATAAATTTTACAAGAAAATCTCATCCATACGCGTTTTACAAGAAAATGTTTCACGTACAATTTGTTGAAATTATTTAATTTGTTCAACATTTTATCAAGTTACAGCTTGAAGATCAATCATTTATCTCCAAAAATTATTTATTTTACAAAAAAAAATTTGATTATCAATATCTCAAAATTATTAATTTTACAAAAATCTCATCCATAAAAGTTTTACAAAGAAAATGTTTCAAGTACAATTTGTTGAAATATATTATGTTCCACATTTTTCAAGATACCTTGAAGATTAGTGTTCACCGTCGATTATCTCAAAAGTTATTCAATTATTACAAGAAATCTCATCCAAAAGCGTTTTTCAAAAAAATGTTTCAAGTACAATTATATTGAAATTATTTATTATGTTTCATATATTTCTTTGAAAACGATACATTGAAGATCAGTTGCACCGTCGTTTATCTCAAAAAATTATTTATTTTACAAAAAAAATTCAATTGTACGATATTGAAAGTAAGATTTTTTTGTTCCATAAGTTTTCGAAGATTGCATCAAGTATCAGCCGTTTATCGTCCTTCATTTCAAAAAGTATTTGATTTTACAAAAAAACAAAATTATCAATATCTCGAAAATTATTAATTTTACAGATTATCTCATCCATAAGCGTTTATAGAGAAAATATTTCAAGTACAATTTGTTGAAATTATTTATTTTGTTCAACATTTTATTAAGATTCACAATATCTTGAAGATCAACCGTTTATCGTCGTTTTACCTCAAAAATTATTTATTTTACAAAAATATCAATATCTCGAAAATTATTAATCTCATCTCACCAAGCGTTTTAAAGAAAGCGTTTCAAATACAATTTGTTGAAATTTATTATTATGTTCCACATTTTCAAGATACCTTGAAGATCAGTATTCACCGTCGTTTATCTCAAAAATTATTAATTATCTCATCCATAAGCGTTTTACAAAAAAATGTTTCTAGTACAATTTATTGAAATTATTTTATGTTAAATATTTTCAAGATTCCTTGAAGGTCAGTCGTTTAACGTCTTTTATCTCAAAAACTTTTATTTACAAAAAAATTATGATATCAATATCTCGAAAATTATTAATTTGGCAGAAAATCTCATCCATAAGCGTTTTACACGAAAATGTTTCAAGTACAATTTGTCGGATTATGTTTAACATTCTTTCAAGATACCTTGAAGGTCAGTCGTTTACCAATATCTCAATAATTATTTATTTTACAAAAAAACTTTTTTAAAAATATTATTCAGGGGCGCAGTTTTTATCTCACACTCACGGAGACGGTTATTTGCGACGCCACCTCCCAGACTTTTAACATTATCGACGTTCAAACAAACTTACCTTTAAATTTGTCGATTTGAGTTTCTAGTTGTCTGATCCGATCTCGATGCGTCTTATTCTCCATAACCATCTTTTGCAGTTCCTGCTGGGCTTCGCTCTTAAAATCGTTCGCTACCCGCACGGACGTCAGCAAGTCGTTCTGGAACTTCTCCCACTCCTCGTTCTAAATTTCGATTAAAAAAAAACCCCGTCGTTTAATTTAGAAAACAAACCTCGTCTTTACGCAACCTCTTCAAGTCTTCGATTTCGACCTCCAACTCGCTGTTCCTACGCTCGGCTTCGCTCAAATTCCTCTGCGTCTCGGATAATACGGTCGACAATTGCCGTTTATCCTCGAGCTGATACTGAGCTTGAACCTGCAGTTCGTTCGCCGCCTCCTGCAGCTGCTGAACTTGTTCGGCGACGCTCGACTTCTCGACCATCAACTTCTCGCACTTATACTCCAGCTCCGATTGGGTGCATATCGCGTTATTCCTGGTCACTTTGCATTCCTCTTGGAGGATCAGAGACCTGCTCGCGCAACTTTTTCGCCCTCGTTTCTACTTCTAGCGATCTGCTCTTTTAAATTCGCGACTTCCGATTCCAACGCGTCCTTTTCTTTGCGCGCGTTGTCGAGAACTCGTCAGTTCGGATTTGTCGTTCAAGCGCGCTCCTGCTCCAGCTCGTTGATCTAAAAATTTAACCCAAAGTTTAACGAAAGCTGGTGTTTGAGTCTATCACTTACTTTGGTTCGAGCGTTTTCGAGGAGGTCCGTTAAGCGATTGATTTCAATTTGACGTCCACTGCATTGATCTTTGGCGAGCACTAACTCGTGGTCGAGTAGTTTGTGTTCCGCGTGTTTCGCGTCCAAGGCGCTTTCTAAAGTGCGCACCCTTTCGGTGAGGTGCTCCAGGTCGGTGACGTGGTGCGCGCTGGCGGCGTTTGCTTCCTGCAGGATCTTTAGTCAAATGCTCGTGCTTCAGCAATAAAGCTTCGTGCTCGTCTTGGGCGGCTTTAAGCAACGCCACCAATTCTTCTTCGCGCTCGGCGACGCCATCGTCCTTGTCCCGATAAAGCATCTGCTTCAGCGACTCGACTTCAGCGCGCGCATCGTTCAAACGCTCAGTCTGTCGACGACAACGAGTCGAACATCAAATTCTTTTCGTCGAGCAACCTTTCGTTGTCTTGCTGGAGCTCGGTGAGTTGTCGTTGCAAATCAGTCAGTTCTTTCCCAGCGTAGCTTGCAGTTCCTGCGTTCGTGCTAACAAATTGTAAATAAATGCGATTAAGCGGCTGATATGATCACACTTACCTATAATGAGTCTCCTGCATTTGATTAATTTTATCTTGCAGACAAGCGACAGACACTTACGCTGACGTTACTGCTCAGTGTTTATCCCAATCCGGCGGCGTGAACAATCATCATCGTTCAACATCTGATAAAAAAAAATTTGAAAGTGATCACATTTTCTAACGATCTCACTTACGTTCGTTGCAATCGAAGCAGGTGCCGAACTATGCCGTTCCGTATCCAACAGCAACTGTTGTTTTTCAGTATCGGATAGAGGCGAATGTGCGATATCTCTCAGAGCGTTCCGTGGTGAAACGTTTTTAAATTAGCTCAATTGCTCAATACGCACCAGCGATTGTTCCTGAATACAAGTAGCGTAAAGAAAGTGTAGATGACCCCCGGCGCACTTACCTTAAGCAGCGATTTCATTTTTAAGAATCTCGAGTTCGCTGCGTTCGCGAGTTCAAGCATCAAATCGCTTTTCTCCTTCGCCATCTCTTTCAGTTGATTTTGCAACGAGTGTCGCCGTCAAATTTATTACCGACAACTTATTGTTGTTAGGCGATTCTGCAAATGTATAGCGAACAGTTCAAAGGCGATAATGTAGATAGCGAAACTTACCTTTCTTCTCTATCAGTTTGTCTTCCGAACCGCTTTGTGTAGTTCGCGGCGCCTTTGCTTTTAGCTTCGAGTTGAGATTGGTGACCGACGGGCATCGTGTCAGATCGTCAGCACCCTCGTCGGTTGTTAAAGCACCGAGGCAGCTTGGAGTCAGACCTCTGAAAATCACTTTGATATTTTCATCTTAATCATTTTTAGGTTGCGATTACAACTAACATTCGGTAAAGAATATTAATTTTTTGACCTAGAAAATTCGAATTCATTAAAACGACCTACATTTCTTTACGATTGTGTTACGCACCGGTTGTTGACCTTGATTTTCACCTGAGATTTTTTACATTTTCCTCTCGGTGCACCGGAAAAATAGAAAAAAAAAGTGCGGTTAGAAAAGCGGCGTCTCTACCCTTAAACGGTACTTTAGACGCTACGCATCCATCGCCACCTGCGTTACAAAAACACACAAAAAAAACCTCGTCCCGTTTTCGGTTTTCTCTTTAGAAAGTGTAACGCCGTTAATTGTTATCTTATCTCCGTGTAAACAAATTAATAATCTTTGTGGTATTTACGAGTCACTTCTCCGCCCGGTGATTAAGTAAAAAGATTTTATTTAAAAAAGTGGTTGGCGAGGATAAAACGTAAACAACTAAACATAGCGACGTACACGCGATTTCAAACACGACTGGTCGAAAAAACCGTTGAGAGGGGCGCGGGAATGGAAGACGAGACGATTAGACAGGGACGTATTCGTGTCGAAAACGCGTTACGCACGAATGAACGTGCACAATCACCCGATACGTCCCTGTCTTCGAAAACCAATCTTCCACCTCCATGTTTTTTTTTCTCAACCATTAAACCATATTAAGGCAAACTGGGGGTTTTCTTACCTTTTCGTGACATTCGATGACGCAAATACTACAGGTATGGGGGGATGTTTCAGTTTCCCATGAATCTTAACACCATTGGCATTGTTGTTGTTGTTATTGTGGTGGTGCCATGGGGGTGTCGGTTTCGCAACGAAAGCCTTCGCCGAGATGTCTGGGGTTGAGCGTACTACATTCAGACTTCGAATTCAATGATCTCGTCGATCTGAAACACAGTTCTTTTCAATCGCACGGCTTGTTTAAGAAAGAAGACGAAACAGATTGGTGCAATCGATAATAAACTAATCAGGGTCACAGTTCAATGTGCCGTCATAAACCGAATATACTTACGATGTTGTGTTATGTAGAGGTCGTTTCCTCAAGAGTACAATGTTCTTGCCGGCGGATTTCGACGTCTTCGGTTCCTTCTGCAAAAAAACGCATCAATTAATCGAGTTTATTATAGCAGTATCAGAGTTGAGACAAACCGAAAACAAGTCACGAACAAACCCATTGTAATTGTAAGACTAATTTTATCACCTAATAATAAGTTTTCTTATCATCGAGGTACTTCAAACAGATTAGGAAATGTGTACAAACCAGTCAAATAAAAATTAGTTACCTGGGGGGATGAAGGATGTAAGCAGAAATTCGTTATGTAACTTCAGTTCGCGTCTGACATTACAACCCTACGGCGCGCGCATGACGTCGCAAACACCCCTGCGGCGCGTAACGCGCCCTTTTTCGAAAGAATAAGTTTAAATCACTTACATGAAATTCCATCGTTTGTTGCACGCCTGCCAGATGATGCCGGGGCGATCGCGGGATTATAAACGTCGGACTATCATCTAACAACTGCGTCAATTAATGATAAAAACATGTGCGATATAATTAATATTGCCGCACATTAAACCACATGTTCGTGTCGGGAAAAAATGCGGAAAAAATTCATTTCTTAACGCTCTGTTTCGAACACAAACACGAGACGTTCTATTTTTATTACGCAACACACTGTACGCATCGTTTCATGTATTTACAAACAAAAGAATATCCATAGCCCACTGAACTGTGCTTTTAATTTTTTTTTACATCGCACTAATTTTATCAAAAGCAACCTAAATTATGTAGCCTGAGGCCGGTACCAATAACATTAAAGAATGCATTTAACCACGCCCACATTAACAAACAGCTTCCCTAAAAATTACCTATAAAGTGAAGGTAATCTAGTTAACGAACGTATTTAACCACGCCCACAATTCAAAATTTGAACCGAAGATAAACGTAATTTACCGAAACCAAAATCAACTAAGATTTTTTATAAACAAATGAGTAACCAAAGACCTTCACCAATTTTCTTACATCGCACTAATTTCAAACATTGACTTTAAAACCTAGCTCAGCTTTGCGTAAACCAATCCGGTTAACGAAGGTATTTCTAATTTTAATTTCAGATTAGAAGTAATTTTAAGGTTAAGTCAAAATCAATGAACAGTAGTGACAGTAATTTCAGATTAGGATTAACTAATTTGAAGTAAATTTATGGTTAAGTTAGAATCAATAATTCTATGAACATTGGTGACGTAAACCAATCCGGCTAAGAAACGTATTAAACCACGCCCACAATTCAAAAACAGTGAAGATAAACCTTGTTTTTAAAAATCAACAATCGATTCAGACATTTAAAAACAAAATAATAACCAACGCCTACTGAACTGTGCTTTTTAATTTTTTTACATCACACTAATTCAGAT
Organism: Abscondita cerata; assembly: GCA_030710515.1. Lineage (NCBI taxonomy): Eukaryota > Metazoa > Arthropoda > Insecta > Coleoptera > Lampyridae > Abscondita > Abscondita cerata. The sequence continues at coordinate 10,212 of JALBCR010000706.1, forward strand.
TAGAACTAATTTTAAGGTCAGATTCACTAAACACTGGTGACGCAAACCAATCCGGGTAAAGAACTTATTTAACCACAATTCAAAAACTGAAGAGAAACTTTGTTTTTAAAAACATTAGACGCCGGTTCTAATTTTTTTTGTAAATTGCACTAATTTCAGATCAGGAAGAAGAAATTTTAAGGTTAAATCAGAATCTATGATCACATAAAATTGGTGATGCAAACCAATCTGGTTAAGAAATGTATTTAACCACGCCAACAATTCAAAAAAATTCAGAATTGTAAAAACAAAAGAGTAACCAAAGCCTACTTATTAAACGATCTTTACCATTTTCTCACATCGCGCTAATTTAAGATACTTTGTTTAATGTTCAAAGTATCTTAAAATACTGACCAAACTGGAATTTTAAAACCTTGCGCAAACCAATCCAATTAACGAAGGCATTTAACCACAACCACAATTCAAAAACAGGGAATTGATTCAGATATTTAAAAACAAAATACTATCGAAAGCCTACTCACAAATTTTCAACAATGATTCCATTTTTTTTACATCACACTAATGGCAGATTATGAAGTAATTTTAAGGTTAAGTCAAAATCACTGAACACTGGTGAGGCAAACCAATCCGGATAACGAAGGTATTTAACCACGCCCACAATTCAAAAACTTTGAAGATCAACCTTGTTTTTAAAAGTCAATAATCGATTCAGATATTTAAAGAACAAAACAATAACCAAAGCACACTCCAAATATTTTGAACAATGTTTCTATTTTTTTACATCACACTAATTTTAGATTAAGAAGCAAGTTTAAAGGTCTGAATCAATGAACACTGGTGACGCAACCAAATCAATCCAGTTAACAGAAGTATTTAACCACGCCCGCAATTCTGGTTTTAAAAATCAACAACCGACTGAGATATTTAAAAAAGAATAACCAAAACATACTTCAACATTCTGAACGATGATTCTAATTTTTTTACATCACACTCATTTCAGATTATGAAGTAATTTTAAGGTTAAGTCAGAATCAATGATCATATGAACATTGATGACGCAAACCTATCCGGTTAAGAAACGTATTTAACCACGTTCACAATTCAAAAACAGTGATTGATTCAATTTTTTTTTAAATCGCACTAAATTCAGTTTATGAATTAATTTGAAGGTGAAGTCAGAGTCAATGATTATATGAACATTGATGACGCAAACCAATCCGGTTAAGGAGCGTAATTTCAGATTAGGAAGAATTAATTTGAAGTACTTTTAAGGTGGAGTCACTGAAAATATGTAGATTGGTGACGCAAAGCAATGCGGTTCAGGAACATATTTAACCACGCCCACAATTCAAAAACAGTGAAGATTCTAATTTTTTTAAATCGCACTAATTTCAGATTAAAAATGTTAAGAACTAATTTGATGTAATTTTAAGGTCAAGTCAGAATCAATGATCATATGAACATTGATGACGCAAACATATCCGGTTTTAACCACACCCACAATTAAAAAACAACCTATCTAGCATTTCAAGGTTGAAGACTAACCTGATTTCAACGGAAACGACTTTATTTCGATAAGTTGGCAAAATGAAGATAAAACTCTTTATCCCTTCAACGCAACTCCAGTAACCAGATTAGCTGAATTACGAATTCTAGGCTCAACAGATTAAGGGCCAAGTTGAGATAATGTTAAAATAGTCAGAAACAATGAACGTACGTGTTAACCACGCACACAATTAAAAGACAACATAACAAAATATTTAACAACGGCTGTACTAAAAAAAAACTTTGTTAGGACCACGGTCACACATCAACAAATTTGATTATAAAACAATAATCTACCAATCGAATAACTAGAAACCACTAGCCACGCCCCAATTTTAAAACCAAGCCTCTCTTAATGTAGTGCCCTTACTTACTTTAATACAATTAGTGTTAACCACGCCCACATCGATTAGACCACACACCTAACCTAACTAACAACTCAACCGTATTCAATTAGAAAACCAATTGAAATCAAATAAACCCACGTGAAACTTACCCTTAACATTTTCACAGCGTCAATTTAATCAACCAGAAACAAAACAAGAGTCACGAAAATCCATGGCCAACTCGAAACCATACGATACGACAAGCACCAACACACATTCTTCTGACCCGAAAAGCAAATGCAATTTGCGGAATTGCGCAAAACACCCACGACGGAATTAACATTAACAACAATAACAATCTAAGCAACACATGAAAATTGGCGTATTCGGTATCCACGACGTGACACGCTTCAAACTTACGGACGCGTAAAATTCGAATTTATTTTTTAACGAAAAACGAAAACGTTTTTGAATTTTGTAAACAAGACGAAGGTAAATAAAAACCGAAAGTTTTCGTCTACGAAACGATTGCGCGCGTGCCGTCTTCGTTCGACGCGTTGTACGACCGATTCCGCGACGTAAGTCGTGGCTTGTCGCGTCGATTACCCGCGAATCTATTCGGTTTGTTTACGTAACGTAAATAAAAGTAACGTATTTTGGGGGAATCGTGGACGCAATGTGGGTTGCATAACTTACAGGCGAAAATTTAATCACCGCAAAATAAGAATTTGCATAATCGCGGTTTTAGTGATTTTCTGAATAAAACCCTCTTTTGTATTAAAAAAAAAAAAGATTTTCTCCGTATTCTTCATCTATTCATGATCTATTAATCAAGTAGGCCAAGTGATTGACATAATAAGCAAGACCATCTTCATTTAAACATCCAGCATTTAATTGTATGTATGACAGATGATATATTAACCTCACTTTTTAACGATGTTATTTAACTGTAATCCAAATAATTCAACAAAATAACATAACCCAGCCTCGACCTTATAAACGACCTCACAGTTCGTCATCCATCTCGGTGAAAGTTTCCATCACCTCTCTCACCATCACCATTCATTTTTGAAAGAGTGCGCTTAAAGCTTCGCATTTCGTGAATCGCGCACATAACTAAAAACCTTTGGCAATAAATTTATTCGAACTAAGCTGCCAAAAAACAAAAACGAAACGATGAGTTGCCTAAATACGGTTAAACGAAGTAGGCGCTGGCGTTATTCCATTAATCGACCTCGTCCTACGCCGACAAATCAGAACGAAGTCACGGCCACCTTCATCCGGCATTAAAAAATAGAAGTAAAATTAGTAAAAATTTGGATTCTTCAAGCGGCAAATTAAAGGCCAAGGTGTGACTTTTTGGTCAAGCAAAAAACATTTACATAAATCTGATTCATTATTGACATTTGCCGTGCGCTCTTTTATTTTAACTTTTTGCTTGTTTATGTAATTAATTGATGACACGCGGATGTCGATACTGTTTTTAACAAATTTTCTAACAAACATTTTGTCGAGTTTTTTATCGCACATCGTTAATAATAATTAAATAAGATGTGTATGCGCTTTGATCAAGGGGGGCCATGATGATCCTGTATAAAATGCGTCATCGCATAATGTACCAACACCTGGTACATACGGATATGGCAACAGACAATTAAAAGCATTAAAAATAATCCCATCCACACAATTTGTGCAATGCGCGCGATTGCCCGAACCAGAGCGTTACGCAACACACACTTAGATGTGACAAATTTTTTTTTTAGTAATCGCGCTCACCTCCGACCCAATTGCTATAAAATGATTGATGAACGCACGTTATCGCAAAACATAAGAAACAACTCATCGCGCAGCATCTTTTTCAAGCGCATCGATTAATCTCGATGCAATTTTCATCTTAGGGTCCGGGTCGAAGGACCACGAATTCGGGGCGTTTTGCAATGTCAAGGCGTTCGTGCGGTTTCATTGTGTGCAAATCGCGTCCTTGAGATAGTCCTACAAGCGGATTACGTTAGTCACGTAATCTCGAAGATATTCAATTGTCGAATAAAATTAGAACCCACCCTCCGCATACTTAATTCGACCGCATTTTATATGACAACTGCAATTTTAATTAAGTAAAACAGAAAATAATTACATCTTTCGACAATTGACAATTTCAAATTAGGTTAAGAGGCGTCAATCTAGTATGCTTTGACGCAAAAACATAACCTCAAAGTATAACAACCTTAAATTAACTCAAAAATAACCACAAAAGAGACTAACAAAATTCACAGTGGTTTTTCCTCCCCACAATAACATCTGCCCGTCCCCAGAACAAACAAAATATACAGTTATTTTCCTCCTCCCCGAATTGTTCCAAAGTTTGAAAAAAAGAACAAATGCGTCATAGTTTAGATACAATAAGAGTAAAAAATACGCATCTAAGAGGCCTTATAGGAAAGAAGGAAACACTAGCTGTGGGTTTCCTCCTCCCCCCTTGTTCCGACAATTGAGAAAAAAGGAAAAACCTCCAAAATCTACCGCCGCAATGATAGTAAAAAATATTGATTTAAGTAGCCATAAAATTAAGTAACATCTCCCTTCCCAGAACAAACAAATGTACAGTTCCTCCCGCATTTTCCCAAAATTTACGAAAAATCAAAGCTTACAGTCGATGAAAGTAAGAAAGACATATTAAATGGCCCTATAAATTAAAATAATATTTAATTCCCTCAAAAACAAATACTTACACTAGGAGTGGTTTTCCTCCTCCCCAATTGTTCCAACGATTGAGCAAAAAGAAAAACTTCAAAAGTCTACCGCCGTAATGAGTAAAAAATGTGCATCTAAGATGCCTTATAAGAAAGGAACAAGGAACAAACACATACACTAGTTGTGATTTTCCTCCTCCCCCGTTGTTCCTACAATTGAGAAAAGGAGGAAAATTTCGAAAGGAAAATAGCCATTAAATTAAAATAACATCTGCCCCTCCCAGAACAAACAAATATACAGTAATTTCCCTTTTCCCCTTTGGTTCCAAGGTTTGAGAAAAAAACAAATGCGTCAAGTTTACAATCACAATGAGCATCTAAGGGGAATTATAGGCAAGACAGAAAGAACAAACAAATACACTAGCTGTGGTTTTCCTCCTCCCCGTTATTCCCACGATTGAGAAAGAAAGAAAAACCTTATAGGAAAGAAACAGGAAACACTAGCAGTGGGTTTCCTCCCGCTCCCACTGTACCAACGATTGAAGGAAAAAACCTTAAAAGTCTACCGTCGTAATTATAGTAAAAATATTGATCTAAGTAGCCATACAAATAAAAATAACATCTGCCCCTCCACCCCAGAACAAACAAATATTCATTTATTTTTCCCCTCCTACAATGTTCCAAAAGAGTAAAAATGCGCATCTAAGGGGCCTTATAGACAAGAAACAACAAACAAACACATACACTAGAGGTGGTCTTCCTCCTCCCCCATTGTTCCGACAATTGAGAAAAAAGAAATGATAGTCAAAAATATAGATCTAAGTTGCCATAAAAATTAAAATAACATGTCCCCTCCCCAGAACAAACAAATGTACAGTTCCTCCGGCATTGTCCCAAAATTTACGAAAAAATCAAAGTTTAGAGTCGATGAAAGTAAGAAGGTCTCATCAAGTGGCCTTATAAATTAAAATAATATTTAATTCGTCCAAGAACAAATACATACACTAGCAGTGATTTTCTTCCTCCCCAATTGTTTCAACTTTTGAGAAAACAAGAAAACTTCAAAAGTCTACCCTCGTAATGATAGTAAAAATATTGATTAAAGTAGCCATGAAAATTAAAATAACATTTGCCCCCTCCCCCCGACAAACAAATATACAGCTATTTACCTCATATGACATTGACAAAACTTTGAGAAAAAAAACAAACAATATTTACTTCTCACAAGAACAAACATATAAACTACCAGTAGGTTTCCTCCCCTCCCCACTGTGCCAACGATTGAGGGAAAAACCATGAAAGTATACCGTCGTAATTATAGTAAAAATGTACAGTTCCTCCGGCATTGTCCCAAGATTTACGAAAAAATCAAAGTTTAGAGTCGGCGAAAGTAAGAAGGGCGCATCAAATGGCCTTATAAATTCAAATAATATTTAATCCGCCCACGAACAAGTACATACACTAGCAGCAGTAGTTATCTTCCTCCCAATTCTTCCAACGATTGAGAAAAAAAGAAAAACTTCAAAAGTCTACCCTCGTAATGACAGTAACAAATATTGATCAAAGTAGCCATAAAAATTAAAATAACATTTGACTCCCCCTCCCAAAACAAAGAAATATGCAGCAATTCACCTCATACGACATTATCCCAAACTTTGAGAAAAAAAATAAATGCCTCAATAAAAATAATATTAACTTCTCACAAGCACAAACACATACACTAGCAGTGGGTTTCCTCCCCTCCCACAATACCAACGATTGAGGAAAAAAATCGAAAGTCCACCGTCGTAATTATAGTAAAAATATTGATCTAAGTAGCCATACAAATGAATATAACATCTGTCGCCTCCCCAGAACAAACAAATATTCAGTTATTTTCCTCCTCCCGCATTGTTCCAAGGTTTGAGAAAAAAAAACAAATGCGTCAAAGTTTGCAATCAAATGTGACGTCTACCCTCGTAATGACAGTAAAAAATATTGATGAAAGTAGCCATAAAAATTAAAATAACACCCCCCACTAAAAACAAATATATAGCTTATTACCTCATACGACATTGTCCCAAACTTTGGAAAAAAACACAAATAATATTTACTTCTCATAAGAACAAACACATACACTAGCAGTGGGTTTCCTCCCCCTCCCACTGTACAAACGATTGAAGGAAAAACCACGAAAGTATACCGTCGTAATTATAGTAAAAAATATTCATCTAAGTAGCCATACAAATGAAAATAACATCTGCCCCCTCCCCAGAACAAACAAATATTCAGTTATTTTCTCCCTCCCACAATGTTCCAAAACAGTAAAAATGCGCATCAGGGAGCCTTATAGACAGGAAACAACGAACAAACACATACACTAGCGGTGGTCTTCCTCCTCCCCCAATGTTCCGACAGTTGAGAAAAAAGGAAAAACCTCGAAAGTTTACCGTCGCAATAGATCTCTAAGTAACCATAAAAATTAAAATAATACCTGCCCCTCCGCAAAACAAACAAATACACTGCCCTCTCTCCTCAGTCTTCCAACGATCGAGAAAAAAGCAAAACTCTCGAAGTGTACAATCGAAATGATGTTGATCCAAGTTGCACATAAAAATTTAAATATCTGCTCCTCCTAAGAACAAAAAACATACAAACAATTATTTCCTCCTCCCCCATTGTTCGAAAATTTGAGAAAGAATGTCCAAGTTTACAGTCGAAATATACGATTCTCCAAAAAACCAACAATTGTTCTCCTCCTCCCCCATTATTCTAACGAAAAGAAATAAGCAAAACCATCAAAGTTTACCGTTGAAATCAGAGCAAAAACGTAAAAATTCAAACATCTGCTACTCGCCCGAATTATTTTCCTCCTCCCACCTTGTTCCATCGTTTCAGAAAAATAAAACCGTCAAAATACAAACATTCCCACCTACGTGGTTGTATAAACTAAAATATGTGCTCCTCCCAAGAACAAACATATAGAAAAACAATTAACTTCCTCCCCCTTAGAAAAAACTTTCAAAGTTTACTTTCGATAAGAGTAAAAAATGGGCTTCTAAGTGGCATTAATAATTAAAATAATATTTGCTTCTCCTAAAAATCAACACATACACCAACACTTGTTTTCCTCCCCCTTTCTTTATTCCAACGATTGAAAAAAAAAACAAAACAAAACTCTGAAAGTCTACGATTGCAATGAAAGTAAGAAATGTAAAGCAAAGTAGACATAGAAATTAAAATAACATCTGCTCCTCCCACGAACCAACAAATATGTAAACACATTTTCCTTCTCCCGCCTTATTCCGAGATTTGAGAAAAGAACACAAAAAACATAAACACCTAATGGGAATAAAAAACGTTAAATCTAAAAAATGTTAAATGCTGATCTTAGTAACACTAAAAATCGAAATAATATCTGCCCCCCAAACTAAGAAATACATAAACAATAATTTTCTTCCTTCCGGATTTTTCAAAGCATACAATTCAAAAAGGGCATCAAATCTGATCTAAGTAATCTTATATCCTCCTCCTAGAAATAGAATAAAATCTGTCCGCCCAGAACAAACATCCCTCATTTGCATTGTTCTAACGTCTATACTTAATTAAAATGACAGTAAAAAATGGTGACCTTAGTAACCCTAAAATTAAAATAATATTTGCTCCCCAAGAACTAAGAAATAAATAAATAATTATTTTCCTCTTCCAATTTTTCTAAAACATACAATTCAAACGATGGTAAAAAAACTGATCTATGTATAGAAAAATTGAAATCATATCCTCCCAAGAACAAACATTATCCTTCACAAGAAGTGATAACTTCAAAACGTGTAGTTCAAATGACAGTAAAAATGCTGATCAAGTAACTTTAAAAGTGTTATTAACCCCCAACAAATACATGAACAATTATTTTCCTCCTTCCGGATTATTCTAAGGCATACAATTCAAATGAAATTTGACTTAATAGTTTTAGAAAAATTAAAATCATATCCTCCTCCCTATAAATAAAAAATAATCTGCACCCCCTCCCAAGATCAAACATTATCCTTCATTTGCATTGTTCAAACACCCAAAACAAAAGTGAAGACGTCAAAACCTATAATTCAAATGACAGTAAAAATGTTGATCCTAGTAACCTTAATAAATAGAAATAATATCTTCCCCCCTTCCCCAAACTTAGAAACATATTAACTAATTATTTTATTCCTTCCAGACAAATCTAATCTAATTTTACAATTACAAATTCAAAGGAAAACAAAAATTTGATCTTAGTAGTTTTAGAAAAATTAAAATCATATCCTTCTCCCAATAAATAAAGAAAAACTGCACCCCCTCCCAAGATCAAACATTATCCTTCATTTGCATTGTTCGAACACCAAAAAAAAAGTGAAGACGTCAAAACCTATGATTCAAATAACAGTAAAAATGCTGATCCTAGTAACTTTAATAAATAAAAATAATATCTTCCCCCCTCCCCTAAACTATGAAACATATTAACTAATTATTTTATTCTAAAACATACAATTCACAAAACTTTCAAAAATTTGATCTAAGTAGTCATTGAAATCGTATCCTCCTCCCTAAAACGATAAAAAAAGGTGTACCCCCAAGAACCAATTTTATCCTTCAATGCCCGAAAAAGAAGTGAAAACGTCAAAGCCTATAATTCAAATGACAGTAAAAAATGATGATCTAAGTAACCTTCACAAACAATATGTGCCCCCCTCCCCAACAAGAAATACACAAATAATGATTTTCTGTCTTCAGATAGAGATACAATTCAAAAGAAAGTAAAAATCTGAACTTAGTACATAGTAAAAAATTAAAATCATATTCTCCTCCTAGAGATTTATACTCTAAAAAAACAAACATTATCCTTATCCTAACAGTACCCCACCCCCCCAAGAACTAACAAATACTTGAATAATTAATTACCTCCTCCCACGTTATTCTAAAATATACATATAAAAAAAGTAAAAAATTTAACCTAAGTATATTCAGAAAAATTGAAATCACCTCCTCCCTTACTTTTCCAAGGTCCCTTAGAAATATAAATAGAACTGTACCCCCAAGAATAAACATCCTGACGTAACAACCAAAAAAAAAGGGAAAGGGTCAAAACGCACAATTTAAAAACAGTAAAAATGGTGATATAATAACCCGAAAAATAAAAATAATACCCCCCCAAAACTAAGAAATACATGAATTAATTATTTTCCTCCTCCTTCCGCATTAGACTAGATTATACAATTAAAAGATTGAAAAAAATTACAACCCTCCTTTTTCCAAAAATCTTCGAAATAGAAATAGAACTGTACCCCAAGAACAAACATCTTGTTCTAACACTCGAAAAAAAGCGTCAAAACCAACAATTCAAGTAACTGTAAAAATGTTGATATTAATAAAGCAAAAATAAAACAATAACTACCCCGCCCCCAGAACTAACAAACACACGAATAATTATTTTCCCCACCCGCATTACTGTAAAATATACAAATATAAAGAGGAAAAAATAATCTAAGTAGATTTAGAAAAAGTTAAATCACCTCTCCTTCCCTTATTTTTCCAAGGAGCCTTAGAAATAGAAATAAAACTGTACCCCCAAGGACAAACATCCACCACTTGGTAACGCTCGAAAAAAAGTAAAAGCGTCAAAACCTACTACTCAAATAAATATTGATATTAATAACTCAAAAATATAAAAATAATAACCACGCCCTCCCCCCTCACTTTGCACTATTCTAAAACATATTGTATATAAGAGGGTTAAAAACGATCTAAGTAGATTTAGAAAAATTGAAATTACCCCCTCGTTCCTTCTTTTTCAAGGAACCTTAGAAATAGAAATAAAACTGTACCCCCAACAACAAACATTATCCCCACTTCCCGAAAAAGTAAAAGCGTCAAACCTACTATTCAAATAACAGTAACAAATGCTGATCTCAATAACACAAAAAATTAAAATAATAACTACCCCTCTCCCCCAACAAACTAACAAATACATGAACATTATATTTCTCCTCCCACATTACTCTGAAACTCATAATTCAAAGGAGGGAAAAATGATCAAAGTAGATTTAGAAAAAGTTAAATCACCTCTCCTTCCCTTATTTTTCCAAGGAGCCTTAGAAATAGAAATAAAACTGTACCCCAAGGACAAACATCCACCACTTGGTAACGCTCGAAAAAAGTAAAAGCGTCAAAAGCTACTACTCAAATAAATATTGATATTAATAACTCAAAAATATAAAAATAATAACCACGCCCTCCCCCTCACTTTGCACTATTCTAAAACATATTGTATATAAGAGGGTTAAGAACGATCTAAGTAGATTTAGAAAAATTGAAATTACCCCTCGTTCCTTCTTTTTCAAGGAACCTTAGAAATAGAAATAAAACTGTATCCCCAACAACAAACATTATCCCCCACTTCCCGAAAAAAAGTAAAAGCGTCAAACCTACTATTCAAATAACAGTAACAAATGCTGATCTCAATAACACAAAAAACTAAAATAATAACTACCCCTCTCCCCAACAAACTAACAAATACATGAACATTATATTTCTCCTCCGCATTACTCTGCAACTCAAAATTCAAAGGAAGGAAAAAATGATCAAAGTAGATTTAGAAAAATTGAAATCTCCTTATTTTTTAAACACTCAAAAAAGCTGTACCCCAAAAAATACAATGCCCTCCCTCAAGAACTAACAAGCACATAAATAATTATGTTCCTCCTCCCTCTATTCTAAGAAGAGTAAAAATTATATTTAAGTAGGCTTAGAAAAATTAACGTCATATGCTCCCCTTAGTTTTCAAAGAAGTCATAAGAATAGAAAAATGCTACACCCTAGCATAAGAACGCCAAAATCTACAACTCAAAAGAATGTTGATCTTAATAATCTAAAATATGTAAATAACAACTCCCCCAAACTAAAAAACAGATGAATAATTATTTCCCTCCTCACACATTACTCTAAAACATACAATTCAAAGGAGGGTAAAAAAATCGTATCTAAGTAGTCTTAGAAAAATTGACGCCATATCCTCTCCCTTACTTTTCAAGAGAGTCACTGAAATAAAAAATGGTACACCCCAACAACAAGAACGTCAAAATCTACAACTCAAACGAGAGTAAAAAATGTTAATCTTAATAATCTAAAACATAGAACTAATAATAAATCCCCTAACTAACAAATTCTCCACTTGCATTGTTCAAGACTCAAAAAGAAAAGGAAAAGCATCATAACCTAGTATTCAAATAACAGTAAAAATGCTGATTTTAACCTAAAAAAATTAAAATAATAACTACCGCCTTCCCCCAAGAACTAACAAATACATGTATAATTACTTTTCTCTTCCGCGTTATTCTAAAATATACACTTCAAAAAAAGGGTAAAAATCTGATCTAAGTTGTCTTAAAAAATTAACTTCATATTCTCCCTCTTACTTTTCGAGGGAGTCGCAAGAATAGAAAAAATGCTACACCACGTCATAATCTACAATTCAAACGAGAGTAAAAAATGTAAAACATGAAAATAATAACTTCCCCCTCCCCCCAAAAACTAACAAATAGATAAATAATTATTTCCCTCCTGCCGCATAATTCTGAAATATGCAATACAAAGGAGGGTAAAAAATTTGATCTAAGTAGATTTAGAAAAATTGAAATCATATCCTCCTCCCTTATTTTCCAAAAAGCCTTAGACACTCAAAAAAGCTGTACCCCAAAAAAATACAATGCCCTCCCTCAAGAACTAACAAGCACATAAATAATTATGTTCTTCCTCCCTCTACTCTAAGAAGAGTAAAAATTATATTTAAGTAGGCTTAGAAAAATTAACGTCATATGCTCCCCCTTAGTTTTCAAAGAAGTCATAAGAATAGAAAAAATGCTACACCCCCAAGCATAATTACGCCAAAATCTACAACTCAAAAGAATGTTGATCTTAATAATCTAAAATATGTAAATAACAACTCCCCCCCCCCAAACTAAAAAAACAGATGAATAATTATTTCCTTCCTCACACATTACTCTAAAACATACAATTCAAAGGAGAGTAAAAAATTTGATCCAAGTAGATTTAGAAAAATTAAAATCACATCCTCCTCCCATATTTTTCCAATTCAACTACTCCCATTCCCCAAACGGTCTGGAACCTTAACCTCCTTGAATTGTTCTATCATACACCTATACTAACTAAAGCATTAATTTTCCCTCCCCAATAACCACAACTCCCTCAAAAAACATCAATAAAATACTTCAAAATGTAGGAACAAATTCCTCCTCTCATAATATAAACTCAATCTTTAATTTGTCGGTTTGTTTTGGGATCAATTCTCTTTATGATAACGGTGTAAAGGAGGGAGCTAAAAAAACAGATTCCGAACTGTTACTAAACATAACCTCAAATACAACACTTAGCCTTGGCTTTTGTATTTGAGGTTATGTTTAGTAACTATAGTTATCAGTTAGTAAAACATAACACCAAATACAACCCTTAGCCTTGATTATTTAGAAGCGGGGCCAAGGGTTTTATTTTAGCTTATGTTCTAGTAACAATTCGTTATCAGTTACATAACCTCAAATACAACCCTTTAGTAACAGTTCGTAAAACATAACACCAAATACAACTTGACTATTTAGGGCGGGGAAAAGGGTTGTATTTGAGGTTAACAGTAACAGTTCGTTATCAGTTACTAAAGCATTAATTAGCCTTGGTTTTTGTATTTGAGGTTATGTTTTAGTAACAATTCGTTATCAGTTAGTAAAACATAACACCAAATACAACCCTTAGCCTTGATTATTTAAAGGCGGGGCCAAGGGTTTTATTTTAGCTTATGTTCTAGTAACAATTCGTTATCAGTTACATAACCTCAAATACAACCCTTTAGTAACAGTTCGTAAAACATAACCCCAAATACAACTTGACTATTTAGGGCGGGGAAAAGGGTTGTATTTGAGGTTAACAGTAACAGTTCGTTATCGGTTACTAAAACATAACCTTCAATACAATCGTTACCCTTGGTTGTTTAGGGGCGAGGCCAAGGGTTGTATTGAGGTTAAATTTTAGTAACAGTCCCTTGCCCCCTCGCCCACACCATCCCCAATACCTTATAATTTATCAAGAGCCGGAAGTTACGTGATCTCATAAAAAAAATAACCTCGTTATAAAACCGTCTTAACTTTATTGTTATTGAATCGCGTGTCGCAAGCCAAAGTGATTTCTTTTTTTTTCTCCGTAAACGACAAGAGTGTCGATTTGCCAATTTGGTTAAATTTCTTTATTATACACACGGTGCACCACAAGTTGCGTAATGCAACATTTGACACACAAAAAAAGAGAAAAGCTTATCATTGTCTCTCGGAAAACAAATGAGCGCCCGATGGAAAAAACAAATTAGGAAACGATTTGATTTATGCGAACACGATGTAAATAAACTGTAAACAAATTTTTCTAACTGAATGATGTCATAATTAGAAACAATTTTTTTCTTGGTGTTTCGCGCGTGGGGCTTTTTAATGGAAAAAAACAAATCATTGCGATTTTCAATTTTTTCGACAAATTCCAACGCAACCTTGACGCGTTCAGTACAATAAAAGATTTTGAGAGAATTTCTCAATTTAACAATTTATAGTCGTATGCTTAATGATCACTTTTACAATATTTTAAACATAAATAAATTTCACGACCTCCTTCGATGTGTACATTAAAAAAAAAAGAAGACAGTCGAACAAAATATTGCCAAATTTCTTTTTATATAATAGAATGTTGCGCCGTCGCCATTTTTTTAAAGGTTAATTAACTGTGGATTATCTCGATTTGTGATCTAGATTTTCGGAGGCGTAAGCCCCGCGAGTAGCCGGCGGCGTTTAAAAAAAAAATGCAGCAAACTCGCAACTAACTATAAAAGCGAATGATCTAAGACAACAAAAAAAAACGTTAATTTGCAAAAAAATTAATGATGGACGCGAACGCTCGTTCGAAACGTGCATGATTGGCAGGTACCCGCTTTTCGAAATTGCTTTCGCAAAATCGTGGTGCCGTTAAATATACGTTTGGGCAAGTTGGACAGCACGTAGGAAATGTACGAAAAACCCGCCCAGTTAGTTTTTTGTTTCGGTATCTTGAGAGTATCAGCCACCTTTGATCGAACGGATTCTTAAACTTAAACTGTATTTTCGAATTCGTAGGCGAAATATTCGTAAAAAATTGCTTATACGCGCGAAGCCCTTGAAACAATTGGAATCACAATACGAATGGCCTTGATAAAAAAAATTCCACGCGGCGATTCGAACTGTTAGTTAGAATCTTCTTCCTCCTTTGCGCGTGACCTCAAATCTGCACGCACACTCGATTTCGTTTAAGCACGATAAATTATTCTAAGGTAAACTACAATAAATAGTGTGCCATGAAAAAAAGTATTTATTCATAAAAGACCATGATACAGTTGGTATACCTATCATTAACTATATCAACTAAGCAGCCCTGAGGTATTCCTTAAAACTATTGATATAGACCACCATTAAAAAGAAACTTTAAACGGTCGAGGTAACGTCAAGGTATTCCATGCTCCATATTAAACGATCACGTGAAATGAATAAATAAGAAATCAACGAGAATACCCAAGGTCGAAAGATTTAAGTATTCCTTCATAAATTTTACTTGTTAATCACTTAATAAGACGTGAATTCTATCAGAAAATCAATGAATACTCGGGGTATTCCTCATTTCATAAAAAAAAACAATAGAAACAAGATCAATGGACCAAATAATTTCGGTATTCCTCATTCTAAACCGGTTTGTGTTTCTTTAAAAACCATAAAATTAAAAAAAAGTAAATTGGTGTAACTAACCCAAACCTAAAAAAAACACAAGCGAATGAATAAAAAAACTATTTATCAATCAACCAAATAACTGAGGTATTCCTTATTCTAAACCGATATATTTTTTAAAAACAAATTTATCTACTACCTTTATAAAAGCTATTACAAACCAGCAAACCGTCAAAATACATGAGGTATTCCTTAATCCAAAAAGAACATACTTTCAAGAAGAAATTAAAAACAAACAATAGCAAAAAAACAATACCAAATAACAGAGGTATTCCTCATTCTATACCGACATGTTTTTAAAAACAATTTCAAATAATAGTATCTTAGTATTTATTATTACCTTTATAAAAATATAAACTAAAATGAAAATTTAAACAAACACCAACCAGAGGTATTCCAAAAAAACAAAAAAATCAATGCGTACAAAAAATTCTTTAACCAAGAAAGTAAAAGCAACTAATAGAAAGAAAAAAGCAGTTTATCAATACACTAAATAACGGAGGTATTCCCTATTGTAAATCTATACACATAAAACCGATTGGACTATTATTCGCAATGAATTTTATTACTCAACAGAATATCTAATTACTCTTCATCTGTTTTCATTGAATTTAACAACTTAGAGAATACCAGAGGTATTCTTCACATCAATACCAAAAAATATTTTTAAAATTTCCACAAAAAAAAACTCAGCCCATTTTCATTTCGCTAATTTATTTAAAAAATTTCAGAATTAAGAATATTAAAAATCTAACAAATTACTTAAGTATGCGTGAGGTATTCCTAGCTTAGACCATTACTTATTCAATGACCAAAAATGTTAGTGTTACAGCTTAGAATCATGAAGATATGAAAATCAACATTTTTTCAAGGAACAACATGTCGATTTGAAATAAGGAATACCTTGATTATTTGAATTTCTTATCCTCTTATTTTCTTCTTGGTAAAGTATATGTCAATAGTTTCTTACATTCTTGTTGAGAGAAGTAACACCTCGGAACACATCATTTTAAAGTGTATTGGGTATTTTATAAAACGCCTTATTTTTTTTGTGGACAATTCGATTCCAGTTTCAAGACTGAAAATTGAGGAAGACATCGTACATTCGTTCATCTATGATTGTGTTAAAATACTCCAATAAGAAACGAGTATTTTTATGCGAAGAATACCTCATGATTTGGTTGTAATTTGTGATATTCTTAAATAAACAAATACATTAAGATTTTTAAAATATTTTTGATCACTCAGTATACTATTGATGAAAATAGCATAGGTATTCTCCAAGTTACTAACGCTTTTTTAAATTAGAATAAGTTGATTTTAGATGAAAGACTTTTGATGATTTAAAAATTCGTTGCGAATAGTAGTCATGTCAAAAATGATGGAATAAGGAATACCTTAGGTATTCTGTCGATTGATTGCTCTTATTCTTTCTACAACACTTTTGTCAAATATTTATTACATTCGTTTTGTGTTCAATTAAATTTTGAGTTTCAAAGAAAAGGAATACCTTCGGTATTCTGTTGATTGATTTGATTTATTGTCTGTTTTTATTTTTGAATCCATTTTTGCATTAATTTTTAATAGTTTTCATATAGATATATTTCAAATATTTGTTTTTTAAGAATAACATTTCGATTTAGAATGAAGAATACCTCAGTTATTTGTTCTAAGAGAAACACCTAAGATCTTCTATCATTTTTTCCATTATAATAAATTTCTGTGATCGCACGAATTACACATCCTTTTAAATTGTGGAATACCTGGGGTATTCTGCGAAAGGTGTGTAGTATTTGTCAACATTTTGAATAACTTCATGTTTGGAAGCAAAATAGAAATTAATTATAATAAAAAAAATATATAGACGTCTGAGTATTCCCTCTCCCAACAAGTTGTAAGATACTAATATTGACACAATAAAATTTTTCGAACTCAAAATTCAATTAAACTTTATAATAACAAACCAAATGAAAACAAAACTGACATAAAAAATAAAATAAAATATATTAATCGAGAGAATACCTAAGGTATTCCATATTCCAAATCACAATTCTGTCGCCTTACAAAATTAAATTTCTATCAAACAGTAAAACAATTATAACAAGAAAGTTAAAAATAATTTATGTAACAACGTATACACCCCTCTTTTGAATTTCCTTAACAAACATTTAAATACACAACCCGTTTTTCCACAGAAACATGACCACTACAATAAATTATGTAAATCAGAAGGATATCAAAAGGTATCCCTTATGTAAAATCAACTTAATTTTTAAAAACCTTAGAACTTTTGAAGAATACCTGCGGTATTCTTCATATCAGTAGGACTCTGAGTGATCAAAACATATTTAAAAAATGTGCACCAAAAACAAGGTAGGTATCATTTGTTTATTTAAGAATATTATAAGTCTCATAAATTACAACAAAATCATTAAGTATTCCTCGCATAAAACTACTCGTTCAAATTCGAATACATAAGTACTGTACACTCCAATTCATTTCATAATCCTGAAAATTAGATCAAATGGTCCCCAAAACACTATTCATAGAATACCCAAAGTATTCCACTCTCTCCATAAAACTATAGAAATTTACTGTAACAGAAGCAAAACGTAACCAGTATTTTCACTTCACAAACGAGAATATTCAAAATCTCACAAAATCAACTAAAACATGAGGTATTCCTAGTTAGTTTTTTAGCAAAGTTGACATTTTTTTCAAAGAGAAACATGTCGATTTGGAATAAGAAATACCTCGGTTATTTGTGTTTTTTTTAATCTCTCATTTTTGTTCTTGGTCAAAATATTTTTGTGTCAATAGTTTCTTACATTCTTCGTTGGGAGAAGGAATACCTTAAATGCTCTATCGTTTTTGTTTCAATATTATAAACTTCTATGATTGAATAGAGCATACATTCTTTTAACGTGTGGAATACCTTAGGTATTGTACGAAAAACATTTTTTTTATTTTTGAGGACAATTTTATCCCAATTTCGGTATTGGAATGTGGAATACATTCGCACATCTATGATTGCGTTAAAACACTACAATTATTGATCTTGTAATAAGGAACGAGTAGTTTGATGCGAGGAATACCTCATGATTTGTGTTTTGACGACAATTTGATCCCAGTTTCAAAGTTGTGAAACGAATTCGTGCATTAAAATTTGATCTTGTGATGATAAACGAGTAGTTTTATAGGTGGAATACCTCATGATTTGACTGTAATTTATGAGATTCTTAAATAAACAAAATCAAATTGTGTCGTGTTTTTTATGGAGATTTTAAAAATACATATAGGTCACTCGGTATGCTATTAATGAGAGAATACCATAGGTATTCTTTAAGTTAATAACGGTTTTTAAAAATTAGAACAAGTTGATTTTAGATCAGAGTTGGCTTTGAAATACTTTTGAATTACAAAATTCATTGCAAACAGTAGTAATGTCAAGATGACGATTTGGAAAAATGAATACCTTATGTATCCTGTTGATTGATAGTATTTATTCTTTCTACAACATATTTTGACCTATATTTTTTACATTAGTTTTGTGTTGAATTAATGGAGTCCCAAAGAAATAATTGATACAGTTTCTATCATTTGATTGTTTGAAATCAGGAATACCTCAGTCATTTGTTCGATTGCAACAACATGTTTTTTATTTTTTTTTTTGGTTAAAGTATTTTTATGCGAACCGCCAAACTCTGAATACTATCGAATACAAGAAAAAACAAACGAAAAATGTACAAATCGAAAGAGTACTGTTCTTTCAAACTCAAAAATTCAATTAAACCCAAAAAAGCATACCTACCAAAACTCATGTAAAAAATAACTGGTCCAAAACGTATTTTTGAAAAAAAAAGGTACTAATCAACAGAATACCTGAGGTATTTCTTATGCCAAATTGACATTCTTCTGTCACTCAAAATTAAATTAGCATAAAAAAATAATATTCCAAAAAAATTTAAAAATCATTTATATAACAAAGTATACACCCCGCTTTTGTAATTACGTAACAAACATCTAAATACATGACATGTTTTTCCCCAAAACATAACCACTACTTGCAATGAATTATGTAACTCAAAGGATATTAAAATTATCCCCTCATCTACAATTAAATTTTCAATGTTAAAAAAAAACGTTTAGAATTTAGGAGAATACCTTCGGTATTCTTCATATCAATAGGATTCTGAGTGATCAACAAATATTTAAAAATGTCCACAGAGCACACAGCATAACTGAGGTTATTTAAGAATATTATAAATCACACAAACCATAAACTATTCCTCGTCATAAAACTACTCAAATTCGAATGCACAAGATCAAATTCAAATGTACAAAGTACTCCAAATTACCAATTTGTTTCACAATCCAAAAAATGAGATTAAATAGTCCCCAACATACGATTCGTAGAAATACCCGTTTTCTATAATTAAATTTCTATAATTGCACTCAATATACTTCACAGATGGAATAACTTATATTCTATGAAAGATAAAAATATCAGGTAAACAAAAACGATTGCAAAATAGAGTGAAAACATCGATAGAATTAAGGAATACCTAAGGTATTCTTCGATCTCAATATAAAAAAAAACTGTAGGTTTTCCAAATTTAAACCAAAATGTTATCCTACGTGAATACTTAGATACAAGAATAATAAAAAATCCGTACCAATGTTAATTTATTATAGAACACAACGGTTTCAAAAAAAGGTCATTCGAATACCTTAGCCACTTACTTCTCATTACGTTCAAAAACCAAGTAGCGATTTCCAAAAAATATCAAAACAATCGTTTAAGCATAAATATTCTTAATTAGGAAATAATACCCAATCCAATCAATCTACATATAACCAAGTTATATTTAAAATCTACTTGGTTCTCATTCGAATTAAAACAAAAAGATTAAAAGAATACCTGCGTTTTCTCTATATCCATAACAATTCTAAATGTAACAATTGCCATAAACAACCCAGTTAATTTATATGGATTTAAAGTATTTCATCAAACAAGAATATTGAAAATCGTAAAAAATCAGTAAAATACCTGCGGTATTCTTCATGCCCATCAGGGTTTTTACCCAAAATATTTATGTCTAAGACCACCACGGCAAACTGTTAAAGATTTAGCAAATTCACACAAACACAAACTATAAAAGACTCGACATCTTTTCAAAAACAAACAATGCCACAATTGGAAAAGAGAATACCTCGGTATTTGTTTTTTAATTATAGAAATTTACTTTCTTAAAGCAAAAGAATTTTTTTGTTTAAATAGTCGTTTACATTATTATTGGAAGAAGGTATACCTCTGTCTTTCTATCGATTTTTCTTTATTATCAATTTCTATAATTGCACTAAGCATACTTCTTTCTTCTAATAATTGTAGAATACCTTGGTGTATTTTACAAAAACACTAGCACCGTGCAATATAATTTGAGTGATAAAAATTTTATGCGTGGAATACCTCATGATTTGGTTGTAAATTGTGAGATTCTTAAATAAACAAAAACAAATTGCGTCCAGTGTTTTTATGAAGATTTTAAAAATATTATGTATGATAGTAATGGAAGAATACCCTAAGTATTCTTTAAGTTACTTATACTTTTTAAAATTAGAACAAGTTGCTTTTAGTTGAGGAACACCTTTGAAATGGTTTTGAGTCATATGAAGAATGACGATTTGGAATAAGAAATACCTTAGGTATTCTGTCGCTTTTATTCTTTCTACAACCCTTTCTACCAATATTTTTGTTTAAATTCTTTTAGTGTTTAATTAAATTTTGAGTTTCCAAGAAAAGGAATATCTTCTTGGATTTTAAGAAACATAAAAGTTATTATTAATCGAGAGAATACCTAAGGTATTCCTTATTCCAAATTACTATTCATTCACCATACAAATTAAATTTCAATCAACTATACCAAAAATCTTATATACACCCCGCTTTTGAATTTCCGTAACAAACATCTAAATACACGACACGTTTTTCCCCAGAAACATGACCACTACTCGCAATTAATTATGTAACTCAAAAGGATATTAAAAGTATCCCTCATCTGAAATCAAGTTTTTGTTTAATTTAAAAAAAACGTCAAGAACTTAGGAGAATACCTGCGGTATTCTTCATGTCAATAGGATTCTGAGTGATCAAAAATATTTTAAAATGTCCACAGACCACGGCATAACTGGTTTATTTAAGAATATTATAAATCACACAAACTATAAACTATAAAACTACTCGTTCATCATTACAACATCAAATTCGAATGCACAATCCTGAAAAGAGATCAAATGGTACCCAAGGTATTCCACTATAGAATTATAGAAATTTACTATAACAGAAGCAAAACGTAACCAGTATTTTTCCGTTTTGGTAATTTTCCTTAACAACACATAATTTAAAAAAAATATTCAATAATTACACAGATTACATTAAAAAAAAAAAAATGTCAGGTATACAGTATTACAAGTTCGAAAACTATGCACAATAAGCCTCTAGAACCGAAAAAACTTTTGCAAAAAAAGTGAAAACATCGACAAATAAAGGAATACCTGAGGTATTCTCCACTCAATATAAAAAAACTGTAAGCCAAAGACCAAAAGGTTAGCCTACGAGACCACTCAGATACAAAAATAACAGAATTCGCCAATGTACAATTTATTAAAAAACACAACGGTTTCAAAAAAGGTCATCGAATATCGCGCCACTTACTCCTCATTACGTCCAAAGAATCAAGTAGCGATTGCTAACAAATATTGGAACAATCGCTCATCGTAAATATTCTTAATTATGAGGTAATACCCAATCCAATCAATGTACATATATAACCAAAAGTCATACATAAAATCTACTTGGTTCTCATTCGAATAAAAACAAAGTTTGAAAGAATACCTGCGGTATTCTCTATATCTATAACATTCTATGTTATCAATTGCTATAAACAACCCCTATTATTTATATATTTAAACTATTTCACAAACAAGAATATTGAAAATCGTACAAAATCAACTAAAACATGAGGTATTCTAGCTTCACCCAATACAATCACGAAAATATTCAAGATCGACATTTTTCAAAAAGAAACATGTGGAATTAGAATAAGGAATACTTCGGTTATTTATTTATTTAATATCTCATTTACTTTCTTGGTTAAAGTATTTTTTTGTTTAAATAGTCGTTTACATTATTGTTATGACTTTCTATCGATTTTTCTTTATTATCAATTCTATAATTGCACGAAGCATACTTCTGTTTTCAATACCTTGGGTATTCTATGAAAGACCTAATTTTTTTGTGTTTTGACAACAATTTAATCCTAGTTTCAAGATTGTGAAACAAATTGGAGTGTGCAGCACTTCGTTCATTATAATTTGATCTTGTGATAATAAACGAGAAGTTTTATGCGTGGAATACCTCATGAGTTGGTTGTAAATTGTGAGATTCTTAAATAAACAAAAACAAATTGCGTCCAGTGTTTTTATAAAGATTTTAAAAATATTATGTATGATATTAATGGAAGAATACCTAAGTATTCTTTAAGTTACTAATACTTTTTAAAATTAGAACAAGTTGCTTTTAGTTGAGGAACACCATTGAAATGGTTTTGAGTCATATGAAGGATGACGATTTGGAATAAGGAATACCTTAGGTATTCTGTCGCTTTTATTCTTTCTACAACCCTTTCTACCAATATTTTTTTAAATTCGTTTAGTGTTTAATTAAATTTTGAGTTTCCAAGAAAAGGAATACCTCTAGTATTTTAAGAAACATAAAAGTTATTAATAATCGACAGAATACCTAAGGTATTCATTATTCCAAATTACTATTCATTCACCTTACAAATTAAATTTCAATCAACTATACCAAAAATCTATATACACCCCGCTTTTGAATTTCCGTAACAAACAACTAAATACACGACACGTTTTCCCCAGAAACATGACCACTACTCGCAATTAATTATGTAACTCAAAAGGATATTAAAAGTATCCCTCATCTGAAATCAAGTTTTGTTTAATTTAAAAAAAAACGTCAAGAACTTAGGAGAATACCTGCGGTATTCTTCATGTCAATAGGATTCTGAGTGATCAAAAATATTTAAAATGTCCACAGACCACACGGCATAACTGGTTTATTTAAGAATATTATAAATCACACAAACTATAAACTATAAAACTACTCGTTCATCATTACAAGATCAAATTCGAATGCACAATCCTGGAAAAGAGATCAAATTGTACCCAAGGTATTCATTCCACTATAGAATTATAGAAATTTACTATAACAGAAGCAAAACGTAACCAGTATTTTTCCGTTTTTGGTAATTTTCCTTAATTACACATAATTTAAAAAAAAAAGATACTCGATAATTTTACAGATTACATTAAAAAAAAAAAGAAAATGTCAGGTATACAGTATTACAAGTTCGAAAACTATGCACAATAAGCCTGTAACACCGAAAAAACGTTTGCAAAAAAAAGTGAAAACATCGACAAATAAAGGAATACCTGAAGTAGTCTATACTCAATATGAAAAAAAATCGTTCAGCGTAAATATTCCTAATTAGGAGGTAATACCCATCCAATCAATGTACATATAACCAAAAGTCATATATAAAATCTAAATAGTTCTCATTCGAATAAAAACAAAGATTGAAAGAATACCTGCGGTATTCTCTATATCTATAACATACTAAGTGAACAATTGCTATAAACAACCCCTGTTATTTATATATTTAAAGTATTTCACAAACAAGAATATTGAAAATCGTACAAAATCAACTAAAACATGAGGTATTCCTAGCTTCACCCAATACAATCACGAAAACATTCAAGATCGACATTTTTCAAAAGAAACATGTTGACTTGGAATAAAAACACCTCGGTTATTTATTTTTTAATATCTCATTTACTTTCATGGTTAAAGTATTTTTTTCTAAATCTTTCACATTATTGTTAGGAGAAGGTATAGCTCGGAGATTTTAAATTTCCGTAACAAACATCTAAATACACGACACGTTTTCCCCAGAAACATGACCACTACTCGCAATTAATTATGTAACTCAAAGGATATTAAAAGTATCCCTCATCTGAAATCAAGTTTTGTTTAATTTAAAAGAAACGTCAAGAACTTAGGAGAATACCTGCGGTATTCTTCATGTCAATAGGATTCTGAGTGATAAAACATATTTAAAAATGTCCACAGACCACACGGCATAACTGGTTTATAAAAGAATATTATAAATCACACAAACTATAAACTATAAAACTACTCGTTCATCATTACAAGATCAAATTCGAATGCACAATCCTGGAAAAGAGATCAAATGGTACCCAAGGTATTCCACTATAGAATTATAGAAATTTACTATAACAGAAGCAAAAGTATTTTTTTTGTTTAAATAGTCGTTTACATTATTGTTAGGAGAAGGTATACCTCTGTCTTTCTATCGATTTTTCTTTATTATCAATTTCTATAATTGCACTAAGCATACTTCTTTCTAAAGTCTGGAATAACTTGGATATTCTATGAAAGACCTAATTTTTCTTGTGTTTTGACAACATTTTAATTCTAGTTTCGAGATTGTGAAACGAATTGGAGTGTGCAGCACTTCGTGGATTATAATTTGATCTTGTGATAATAAACGAGAAGTTTTATGCGTGGAATACCTCATGATTTGGTTGTAAATTGTGAGATTCTTAAATAAACAAAACAAATTGCGTCCAGTGTTTTTATGAAGATTTTAAAATATTATGTATGATATTAATGGAAGAATACCGTAAGTATTCTTTAAGTTACTAATACTATTTTAAAATTAGAACAAGTTGCTTTTAGTTGAGGAACGCCTTTGAAATGGTTTTGAGTCATATGAAGAATGACGATTTGGATTAAGGAATACCTTAGGTATTCTGTCGCTTATATTCTTTCTACAACCCTTTCTACCAATATTTTTTTAAATTCGTTTAGTGTTTAATTAAATTTTGAGTTTCCAAGAAAAGGAATACCTCTTGGATTTTAAGAAATATAAAAGTTATTATTAATCGAGAGAATACCTAAGGTATTCCTACTTCCAAATACTATTCATTCACCTTACAAATTAAATTTCAATCAACTATACCAAAATTTATATACACCCCCGCTTTTGAATTTCCGTAACAAACAACTAAATACACGACACGTTTTCCCCAGAAACATGACCAGTACTCGCAATTAATTATGTAACTCAAAAGGATATTAAAAGTATCCCTCATCTGAAATCAAGTTTTTGTTTAATTTAAAAAAAACGTCAAGAACTTAGGAGAATACCTGCGGTATTCTTCATGTCAATAGGATTCTGAGTGATCAAAAATATTTAAAAATGTCCACAGACCACACGGCATAACTGGTTTATTTAAGAATATTATAAATCACACAAACTATAAACTATAAAACTACTCGTTCATCATTACAAGATCAAATTCGAATGCACAATCCTGGAAAAGAGATCAAATGGTACCCAAGGTATTCCAC
This sequence comes from Abscondita cerata, assembly GCA_030710515.1. Taxonomy (NCBI): domain Eukaryota; kingdom Metazoa; phylum Arthropoda; class Insecta; order Coleoptera; family Lampyridae; genus Abscondita; species Abscondita cerata. Next base: position 36,100 of record JALBCR010000706.1, read on the forward strand.
TATAGAATTATAGAAATTTACTATAACAGAAGCAAAAGTATTTTTTTGTTTAAATAGTCGTTTACATTATTGTTAGGAGAAGGTATACCTCTGTCTTTCTATCGATTTTTCTTTGTTATCAATTTCTATAATTGCACTAAGCATACTTCTTTCTAAAGTCTGGAATAACTTGGATATTCTATGAAAGACCTAATTTTCTTGTGTTTTGACAACATTTTAATTCTAGTTTCGAGATTGTGAAACGAATTGGAGTGTGCAGCACTTCGTGCATTATAATTTGATCTTGTGATAATAAACGAGAAGTTTTATGCGTGGAATACCTCATGATTTGGTTGTAAATTGTGAGATTCTTAAATAAACAAAAACAAATTGCGTCCAGTGTTTTTATGAAGATTTTAAAAATATTATGTATGATAGTAATGGAAGAATACCCTAAGTATTCTTTAAGTTACTAATACTTTTTTTAAATTAGAACAAGTTGCTTTTAGTTGAGGAACACCTTTGAAATGGTTTTGAGGCATATGAAAAATGACGATTTGGAATAAGAAATACCTTAGGTATTCTGTCGCTTTTATTCTTTCTACAACCGTTTCTACCAATATTTTTGTACAATCTTTTAGTGTTTAATTAAATTTTAAGAAACATAAAAGTTATTATTAATTGAGAGAATACCTAAGGTATTCCTTATTCCAAATTACTATTCATTCACCATACAAATTAAATTTCAATCAACTATACCAAAAATCTATAGACACTCCGCTTTTAAATTTCCGTAACAAACATCTAAATACACGACACGTTTTCCCCAGAAACATGACCACTACTCGCAATTAATTATGTAACTCAAAAGGATATTAAAAGTATCCCTCATCTGAAATCAAGTTTTTGTTTAATTTAAAAAAACGTCAAGAACTTAGGAGAATACCTGCGGTATTCTTCATGTCAATAGGATTCTGAGTGATCAAAAAATATTTAAAAATGTCCACAGACCACACGGCATAACTGGTTTATTTAAGAATATTATAAATCACACAAACTATAAACTATAAAAATACTCGTTCATCATTACAACATCAAATTCGAATGCACAATCCTGAAAATGAGATCAAATGGTCCCCAAAAGACTATTCGTAGAATACCCACGGTATTCCACTATAGAATTATAGAAATTTACTATAACGGAAGCAAAACGTAACCAGTATTTTTCCGTTTTTGGTAATTTTCCTTAACAACACATAATTTATAAAAAATTATTCAATAATTACACAGATTACATTTTAAAAAAATGTCAGGTATACAGTATTACAACTTCGAAAACTATGCACAATAAGCCTCTAGAACCGAAAAAACTTTTGCAAAAAAAGTGAAAACATCGACAAATAAAGGAATACCTGAGGTATTCTCCACTCAATATAAAAAAAAACTGTAAGTCAAAGACCAAAAGGTTAGCCTACGAGACCACTCAGATACAAAAATAACAGAATTCGCCAATGTACAATTTATTAAAAACACAACGGTTTCAAAAAGGTCATCGAATATCGCGCCACTTACTCCTCATTACGTCCAAAGAATCAAGTAGCGATTGCTAACAAATATTGGAACAATCGCTCATCGTAAATATTCTTAATTATGAGGTAATACCCAATCCAATCAATGTACATATATAACCAAAAGTCATACATAAAATCTACTTGGTTCTCATTCGAATAAAAACAAAAGTTTGAAAGAATACCTGCGGTATTCTCTATATCTATAACATTCTATGTTATCAATTGCTATAAACAACCCCTATTATTTATATATTTAAACTATTTCACAAACAAGAATATTGAAAATCGTACAAAATCAACTAAAACATGAGGTATTCCTAGCTTCACCCAATACAATCACGAAAATATTCAAGATCGACATTTTTCAAAAAGAAACATGTGGAATTAGAATAAGGAATACTTCGGTTATTTATTTATTTAATATCTCATTTACTTTCTTGGTTAAAGTATTTTTGTTTAAATAGTCGTTTACATTATTGTTAGGAGAAGGTATACCTCGGACCTTCTATCGATTTTTCTTTATTATCAATTCTATAATTGCACGGAGCATACTTCTTTCTAAAGTATGGAATACCTTGGGTATTCTATAAAAGACCTATTTTTTTGTGTTTTGACAACAATTTAATTCTAGTTTCGAGATTGTGAAACCAATTGGAGTGTGCAGCACTTCGTGCATTATAATTTGATCTTGTGATAATAAACGAGAAGTTTTATGCGTGGAATACCTCATGAGTTGATTGTAAATTGTAAGATTCTTAAATAAACAAAAACAAATTGCGTTCAGTGTTTTTATAAAGATTTAAAAATATTATGTATGATAGTAATGGAAGAATACCCTAAGTATTCTTTAAGTTACTAATACTTTTTTAAAATTAAAACAAGTTGCTTTTAGTTGAGGAACACCTTTGAAATGGTTTTGAGTCATATGAAGAATGACGATTTGGATTAAGGAATACCTTAGGTATTCTGTCGCTTATATTCTTTCTACAACCCTTTCTACCAATAATTTTTTACATTCGATTAATGTTTAATTAAATTTTGAGTTTCCAAGAAAAGGAATACCTCTTGGATTTTAAGAAACATAAAAGTTATTATTAATCGAGAGAATACCTAAGGTATTCATTATTCCAAATTACTATTCATTCACCTTACAAATTAAATTTCAATCAACTATACCAAAATCTATATACACCCCCGCTTTTGAATTTCCGTAACAAACAACTAAATACACGACACGTTTTCCCCAGAAACATGACCACTACTCGCAATTAATTATGTAACTCAAAAGGATATTAAAAGTATCCCTCATCTGAAATCAAGTTTTGTTTAATTTAAAAAAAACGTCAAGAACTTAGGAGAATACCTGCGGTATTCTTCATGTCAATAGGATTCTGAGTGATCAAAAATATTTAAAAATGTCCACAGACCACACGGCATAACTGGTTTATTTAAGAATATTATAAATCACACAAACTATAAACTATAAAACTACTCGTTCATCATTACAAGATCAAATTCGAATGCACAATCCTGGAAAAGAGATCAAATTGTACCCAAGGTATTCCACTATTGAATTATAGAAATTTACTATAACAGAAGCAAAATGTAACCAGTATTTTTCCGTTTTGGTAATTTTCCTTAATCACACATAATTTAAAAAAAGATACTCGATAATTTTACAGATTACATTAAAAAAAAAAGAAAATGTCAGGTATACAGTATTACAAGTTCGAAAACTATGCACAATAAGCCTGTAACACCAAAAAAAGTTTGCAAAAAAAAGTGAAAACATCGACAAATAAAGGAATACCTGAAGTAGTCTATACTCAATATGAAAAAAAATCGTTCAGCGTAAATATTCCTAATTAGGAGGTAATACCCATCCAATCAATGTACATATAACCAAAAGTCATATATAAAATCTACATAGTTCTCATTCGAATAAAAACAAAAGATTGAAAGAATACCTGCGGTATTCTCTATATCTATAACATACTAAGTGAACAATTGCTATAAACAACCCCTGTTATTTATATATTTAAAGTATTTCACAAACAAGAATATTGAAAATCGTACAAAATCAACTAAAACATGAGGTATTCCTAGCTTCACCCAATACAATCACGAAAACATTCAAGATCGACATTTTTCAAAAAGAAACATGTTGACTTGGAATAAAAAACACCTCGGTTATTTATTTTTAATATCTCATTTACTTTCATGGTTAAAGTATTTTTTTCTAAATCTTTCACATTATTGTTAGGAGAAGGTATAGCTCGGAGATTTTAAATTTCCGTAACAAACATCTAAATACACGACACGTTTTTCCCCAGAAACATGACCACTACTCGCAATTAATTATGTAACTCAAAAGGATATTAAAAGTATCCCTCATCTGAAATCAAGTTTTTGTTTAATTTAAAAGAAACGTCAAGAACTTAGGAGAATACCTGCGGTATTCTTCATGTCAATAGGATTCTGAGTGATAAAACATTTAAAAATGTCCACAGACCACACGGCATAACTGGTTTATAAAAGAATATTATAAATCACACAAACTATAAACTATAAAACTACTCGTTCATCATTACAAGATCAAATTCGAATGCACAATCCTGGAAAAGAGATCAAATGGTACCCAAGGTATTCCACTATAGAATTATAGAAATTTACTATAACAGAAGCAAAAAGTATTTTTTTTGTTTAAATAGTCGTTTACATTATTGTTAGGAGAAGGTATACCTCTGTCTTTCTATCGATTTTTTCTTTATTATCAATTTCTATAATTGCACTAAGCATACTTCTTTCTAAAGTCTGGAATAACTTGGATATTCTATGAAAGACCTAATTTTTCTTGTGTTTTGACAACATTTTAATTCTAGTTTCGAGATTGTGAAACGAATTGGAGTGTGCAGCACTTCGTGGATTATAATTTGATCTTGTGATAATAAACGAGAAGTTTTATGCGTGGAATACCTCATGATTTGGTTGTAAATTGTGAGATTCTTAAATAAACAAAACAAATTGCGTCCAGTGTTTTTATGAAGATTTTAAAAATATTATGTATGATATTAATGGAAGAATACCGTAAGTATTCTTTAAGTTACTAATACTATTTTAAAATTAGAACAAGTTGCTTTTAGTTGAGGAACGCCTTTGAAATGGTTTTGAGTCATATGAAGAATGACGATTTGGATTAAGGAATACCTTAGGTATTCTGTCGCTTATATTCTTTCTACAACCCTTTCTACCAATATTTTTTAAATTCGTTTAGTGTTTAATTAAATTTTGAGTTTCCAAGAAAAGGAATACCTCTTGGATTTTAAGAAATATAAAAGTTATTATTAATCGAGAGAATACCTAAGGTATTCCTACTTCCAAATTGCTATTCATTCACCTTACAAATTAAATTTCAATCAACTATACCAAAATTTATATACACCCCCGCTTTTGAATTTCCGTAACAAACAACTAAATACACGACACGTTTTTCCCCAGAAACATGACCACTACTCGCAATTAATTATGTAACTCAAAAGGATATTAAAAGTATCCCTCATCTGAAATCAAGTTTTGTTTAATTTAAAAAAAAACGTCAAGAACTTAGGAGAATACCTGCGGTATTCTTCATGTCAATAGGATTCTGAGTGATCAAAAAATATTTAAAAATGTCCACAGACCACACGGCATAACTGGTTTATTTAAGAATATTATAAATCACACAAACTATAAACTATAAAACTACTCGTTCATCATTACAAGATCAAATTCGAATGCACAATCCTGGAAAAGAGATCAAATGGTACCCAAGGTATTCCACTATAGAATTATAGAAATTTACTATAACAGAAGCAAAAGTATTTTTTTTGTTTAAATAGTCGTTTACATTATTGTTAGGAGAAGGTATACCTCTGTCTTTCTATCGATTTTTCTTTGTTATCAATTTCTATAATTGCACTAAGCATACTTCTTTCTAAAGTCTGGAATAACTTGGATATTCTATGAAAGACCTAATTTTTCTTGTGTTTTGACAACATTTTAATTCTAGTTTCGAGATTGTGAAACGAATTGGAGTGTGCAGCACTTCGTGGATTATAATTTGATCTTGTGATAATAAACGAGAAGTTTTATGCGTGGAATACCTCATGATTTGGTTGTAAATTGTGAGATTCTTAAATAAACAAAAACAAATTGCGTCCAGTGTTTTTATGAAGATTTTAAAAATATTATGTATGATATTAATGGAAGAATACCGTAAGTATTCTTTAAGTTACTAATACTATTTTAAAATTAGAACAAGTTGCTTTTAGTTGAGGAACGCCTTTGAAATGGTTTTGAGTCATATGAAGAATGACGATTTGGATTAAGGAATACCTTAGGTATTCTGTCGCTTATATTCTTTCTACAACCCTTTCTACCAATATTTTTTTAAATTCGTTTAGTGTTTAATTAAATTTTGAGTTTCCAAGAAAAGGAATACCTCTTGGATTTTAAGAAATATAAAAGTTATTATTAATCGAGAGAATACCTAAGGTATTCCTACTTCCAAATTGCTATTCATTCACCTTACAAATTAAATTTCAATCAACTATACCAAAAATTTATATACACCCCCGCTTTTGAATTTCCGTAACAAACAACTAAATACACGACACGTTTTCCCCAGAAACATGACCAGTACTCGCAATTAATTATGTAACTCAAAAGGATATTAAAAGTATCCCTCATCTGAAATCAAGTTTTGTTTAATTTAAAAAAAACGTCAAGAACTTAGGAGAATACCTGCGGTATTCTTCATGTCAATAGGATTCTGAGTGATCAAAAATATTTAAAAATGTCCACAGACCACACGGCATAACTGGTTTATTTAAGAATATTATAAATCACACAAACTATAAACTATAAAACTACTCGTTCATCATTACAAGATCAAATTCGAATGCACAATCCTGGAAAAGAGATCAAATGGTACCCAAGGTATTCCACTATAGAATTATAGAAATTTACTATAACAGAAGCAAAAGTATTTTTTTTTGTTTAAATAGTCGTTTACATTATTGTTAGGAGAAGGTATACCTCTGTCTTTCTATCGATTTTTCTTTGTTATCAATTTCTATAATTGCACTAAGCATACTTCTTTCTAAAGTCTGGAATAACTTGGATATTCTATGAAAGACCTAATTTTCTTGTGTTTTGACAACATTTTAATTCTAGTTTCGAGATTGTGAAACGAATTGGAGTGTGCAGCACTTCGTGCATTATAATTTGATCTTGTGATAATAAACGAGAAGTTTTATGCGTGGAATACCTCATGATTTGGTTGTAAATTGTGAGATTCTTAAATAAACAAAAACAAATTGCGTCCAGTGTTTTTATGAAGATTTTAAAAATATTATGTATGATAGTAATGGAAGAATACCCTAAGTATTCTTTAAGTTACTAATACTTTTTAAATTAGAACAAGTTGCTTTTAGTTGAGGAACACCTTTGAAATGGTTTTGAGGCATATGAAAAATGACGATTTGGAATAAGAAATACCTTAGGTATTCTGTCGCTTTTATTCTTTCTACAACCGTTTCTACCAATATTTTTGTACAATCTTTTAGTGTTTAATTAAATTTTAAGAAACATAAAAGTTATTATTAATTGAGAGAATACCTAAGGTATTCCTTATTCCAAATTACTATTCATTCACCATACAAATTAAATTTCAATCAACTATACCAAAAATCTATAGACACTCCCGCTTTTAAATTTCCGTAACAAACATCTAAATACACGACACGTTTTCCCCAGAAACATGACCAGTACTCGCAATTAATTATGTAACTCAAAAGGATATTAAAAGTATCCCTCATCTGAAATCAAGTTTTTGTTTAATTTAAAAAAAAACGTCAAGAACTTAGGAGAATACCTGCGGTATTCTTCATGTCAATAGGATTCTGAGTGATCAAAAATATTTAAAAATGTCCACAGACCACACGGCATAACTGGTTTATTTAAGAATATTATAAATCACACAAACTATAAACTATAAAAATACTCGTTCATCATTACAACATCAAATTCGAATGCACAATCCTGAAAATGAGATCAAATGGTCCCCAAAAGACTATTCGTAGAATACCCACGGTATTCCACTATAGAATTATAGAAATTTACTATAACAGAAGCAAAACGTAACCAGTATTTTTCCGTTTTTGGTAATTTTCCTTAACAACACATAATTTATAAAAAAATTATTCAATAATTACACAGATTACATTTTAAAAAAAAATGTCAGGTATACAGTATTACAACTTCGAAAACTATGCACAATAAGCCTCTAGAACCGAAAAACTTTTGCAAAAAAAAGTGAAAACATCGACAAATAAAGGAATACCTGAGGTATTCTCCACTCAATATAAAAAAACTGTAAGTCAAAGACCAAAAGGTTAGCCTACGAGACCACTCAGATACAAAAATAACAGAATTCGCCAATGTACAATTTATTAAAAAACACAACGGTTTCAAAAGGTCATCGAATATCGCGCCACTTACTCCTCATTACGTCCAAAGAATCAAGTAGCGATTGCTAACAAATATTGGAACAATCGCTCATCGTAAATATTCTTAATTATGAGGTAATACCCAATCCAATCAATGTACATATATAACCAAAAGTCATACATAAAATCTACTTGGTTCTCATTCGAATAAAACAAAAGTTTGAAAGAATACCTGCGGTATTCTCTATATCTATAACATTCTATGTTATCAATTGCTATAAACAACCCCTATTATTTATATATTTAAACTATTTCACAAACAAGAATATTGAAAATCGTACAAAATCAACTAAAACATGAGGTATTCTAGCTTCACCCAATACAATCACGAAAATATTCAAGATCGACATTTTTCAAAAAGAAACATGTGGAATTAGAATAAGGAATACTTCGGTTATTTATTTATTTAATATCTCATTTACTTTCTTGGTTAAAGTATTTTTTGTTTAAATAGTCGTTTACATTATTGTTAGGAGAAGGTATACCTCGGACCTTCTATCGATTTTTTCTTTATTATCAATTCTATAATTGCACGGAGCATACTTCTTTCTAAAGTATGGAATACCTTGGGTATTCTATAAAAGACCTATTTTTTGTGTTTTGACAACAATTTAATTCTAGTTTCGAGATTGTGAAACCAATTGGAGTGTGCAGCACTTCGTGCATTATAATTTGATCTTGTGATAATAAACGAGAAGTTTTATGCGTGGAATACCTCATGAGTTGATTGTAAATTGTAAGATTCTTAAATAAACAAAAACAAATTGCGTTCAGTGTTTTTATAAAGATTTAAAAAATATTATGTATGATAGTAATGGAAGAATACCTAAGTATTCTTTAAGTTACTAATACTTTTTAAAATTAAAACAAGTTGCTTTTAGTTGAGGAACACCTTTGAAATGGTTTTGAGTCATATGAAGAATGACGATTTGGATTAAGGAATACCTTAGGTATTCTGTCGCTTATATTCTTTCTACAACCCTTTCTACCAATAATTTTTTACATTCGATTAATGTTTACTTAAATTTTGAGTTTCAAGAAAAGGAATACCTCTTGGATTTTAAGAAACATAAAAGTTATTATTAATCGAGAGAATACCTAAGGTATTCATTATTCCAAATTACTATTCATTCACCTTACAAATTAAATTTCAATCAACTATACCAAAATCTATATACACCCCCGCTTTTGAATTTCCGTAACAAACAACTAAATACACGACACGTTTTCCCCAGAAACATGACCACTACTCGCAATTAATTATGTAACTCAAAAGGATATTAAAAGTATCCCTCATCTGAAATCAAGTTTTGTTTAATTTAAAAAAAAACGTCAAGAACTTAGGAGAATACCTGCGGTATTCTTCATGTCAATAGGATTCTGAGTGATCAAAAATATTTAAAAATGTCCACAGACCACACGGCATAACTGGTTTATTTAAGAATATTATAAATCACACAAACTATAAACTATAAAACTACTCGTTCATCATTACAAGATCAAATTCGAATGCACAATCCTGGAAAAGAGATCAAATGGTACCCAAGGTATTCCACTATAGAATTATAGAAATTTACTATAACAGAAGCAAAAGTATTTTTTTTTTTTGTTTAAATATTCGTTTACATTATTGTTAAAAAAAGGTATACCTCTGTCTTTCTATCGATTTTTTCTTTATTATCAAAATCTAAAATTGCACTAAACATACTTCTTTCCTAAAGTCTGGAATAACTTGGTTATTCTATGAAAGACCTAATTTTCTTGTGTTTTGACAACATTTTGAATTCTAGTTTCGAGATTGTGAAACGAATTGGAGTGTGCAGCACTTCGTGCATTATAATTTGATCTTGTGATAATAAACCAAAAGTTTTATGCATGGAATAACCTCATGATTTGGTTGTCATTTGTGAATTCCTAAAAAACAAAAACAAATTGCGTCCAGTGTTTTTATAAAGATTTTAAAAATATTATGTATGATATTAATGGAAGAATCCCTAAGTATTCCTGTTAAGTTATATATTTTTAAAATTAGAACACCTTTGAAATGGTTTTGAGGCATATGAAGAATGACGATTTGGATTAAGTAATACCTTAGGTATTCTGTCACTTTAATACTTTCTACAACACTTTCAATACCGACATTTTTTACAAACGATTACATGTTGATTATTAATCGAGAAAATACCTAAGGTATTCCTACTTCCAATACTCATTCATTCATGCTTCAAAGTAAATTTCAATCAACTATTTCAAAATTGTTATATACACCCCCGATTTTGAATTTCCGCAACAAACAACTAAATACACGACACGTTTTTCCCCAGAAACATGACCACTACTCGCAATTAATTATGTAACTCAAAAGGATATTAAAAGTATCCCTCATCTGAAATCAAGTTTTTGTTTAATTTAAAAAAACGCCAAGAACTTAGGAGAATACCTGCGGTATTCTTCATGTCAATAGGATTCTGAGTGATCAAAAACATTTTAAAATGTCCACAGACCACACGGCATAACTGGTTTATTTAAGAATACTATAAATCACACAAACTATAAACTATAAAACTACTCGTTCATCATTACAAGATCAAATTCGAATGCACAATCCTGGAAAAGAGATGAAATGGTACCCAAGGTATTCCACTATAGAATTATAGAAATTTACTATAACAGAAGCAAAAACGTAACCAGTGTTTTTTCGTTTTGGTTATTTTCTTTAATCAGAATGTGCAAAATTTAAAAAAAAGATACTCAATAATCTTACATATTACATTAAAAAAAAAAAGAAATGCTCAAGTATACAGTATTACAAGTTCGAAAACTATGCACAATATTAAGCCTGTAACAACAAAAAAGTTTGAAAAAAGTGAAAATCATCGACAAATAAAGGAATACCTGAAGTATTCTGATACATCATATGAAAAAAATGCGTTGAGCGTGAAATAGTCATCTAATGACCAGGGAGGTAATACCGCATCCAATCATGTACATATAAGCAAAAGTCATATATCTAAAATCTACAAAGTTCTCATTCGAATAAAAACAAAAGATTTGAAAGAATACCTGCGGTATTCTCTATATCTATAACATACTAAGTGAACAATTGCTTTAAAACAACCCCTGTCATTTATATATTTAAAGTATTTCACAAAACAAGAATATTGGAAATCGTACAAAATCTGAACTAAAACATGAGGTATTCCCTAGCTTCACCCAATACAATCACGAAAATATTCAAGACTCGACATTTTTCAAGACAGAAACATGTCGACTTGGAATAAAAACTTACCTCGGTTATTTATTTTTTAATATCTCATTTACTTTCATGGTTAAAGTATTTTTTTTTCTAAAATCTTTTACATTATTGTTAGGAGAAGGTATACCTCGGACTTTCTATCGATTTTTTCTTTATTATCAATTTCTATAATTGCACTAAGCATACTTCTTTCTAAAGTCTGGAATAACTTGGATATTCTATGAAAGACCTAATTTTTCTTGTGTTTTGACAACATTTTAATTCTAGTTTCGAGATTGTGAAACGAATTGGAGTGTGCAGCACTTCGTGCATTATAATTTGATCTTGTGATAATAAACGAGAAGTTTTATGCGTGGAATACCTCATGATTTGGTTGTAAATTTTAAGATTCTTAAATAAACAAAAACAAATTGCGTCCAGTGTTTTTTATAAAGATTTAAAAATATTATGTATGATATTAATGGAAAAATACCCTAAGTATTCTTTAAGTCACTAATACTTTTTAAATTAGAACAAGTTGCTTTTAGTTGAGGAACGCCTTTGAAATGGTTTTGAGTCTTATGAAGAATGACGATTTGGAATAAGGAATACCTTAGGTATCTGTCGCTTTTATTCTTTCTACAACCGTTTCTATCAATATTTTTTAAATTCGTTTAGTGTTTAATTAAATTTTGAGTTTCCAAGAAAAGGAATACCTCTTTGATTTTAAGAAACATAAAAGTTATTATTAATCGAGAGAATACCTAAGGTATTCCTACTTCCAAATACTATTCATTCACCTTACAAATTAAATTTCAATCAACTATACCAAAAATTTATATACACCCCCGCTTTTGAATTTCCGTAACAAACAACTAAATACACGACACGTTTTCCCAGAAACATGACCACTACTCGCAATTAATTATGTAACTCAAAAGGATATTAAAAGTATCCCTCATCTGAAATCAAGTTTTGTTTAATTTAAAAAAAACGTCAAGAACTTAGGAGAATACCTGCGGTATTCTTCATGTCAATAGGATTCTGAGTGATCAAAAATATTTAAAAATGTTCACAGACCACACGGCATAACTGGTTTATTTAAGAATATTATAAATCACACAAACTATAAACTATAAAACTACTCGTTCATCATTACAAGATCAAATTCGAATGCACAATCCTGGAAAAGAGATCAAATGGTACTTAAGGTATTCCACTATAGAACTATAGAAATTTACTATAACAGAAGCAAAACGTAACCAGTATTTTTCCGTTTTTGGTAATTTTCCTTAATCACATATAATTTAAAAAAAAGATACTCGATAATTTTACAGATTACATTAAAAAAAAAAAAGAAAATGTCAGGTATACAGTATTACAAGTTCGAAAAACTATGCACAATAAGCCTGTAACACCGAAAAAACGTTTGCAAAAAGAGTGAAAACATCGACAAATAAAGGAATACCTGAAGTATCTCTATACTCAATATGAAAAAAAAATCGTTCAGCGTAAATATTCCTAATTAGGAGGTATACCCATCCAATCAATGTACATATAACCAAAATCATATATAAAATCTACATAGTTCTCATTCGAATAAAAAACAAAGATTGAAAGAATACCTGCGGTATTCTCTATATCTATAACATACTAAGTGAACAATTGCTATAAACAACCCCTATTATTTATATTTTAAAGTATTTACAAAACAAGAATATTGAAAATCGTACAAAATCAACTAAAACATGAGGTATTCCTAGCTACCCAATACAATCACGAAAATATTCAAGATCGACATTTTTTCAAAAAAACATAATTGGAATAAAAAACACCTCGGTTATTTATTTTTAATATCTCATTTACTTTCATGGTTAAAGTATTTTTTTTTCTAAATGTTTATTATGTTAGGAGAAGGTATACCTCAATCGATTTTTTCTTTATTATCCAATTTCTATAATTGATAAGCATATAAATGGGAATACCTTGGGTATTCTATGAAAGCTAATTTTGTGTTTTGACCAATTTAATCCTAGTGGGAGAATTGGAGTGTGCAGCACATTATAATTTGATCTTGTGATAATAAACGAGAAGTTTTATGAACGTGGAATACCTCATGATTTGGTTGTAAATTGTGAGATTCTTAAATAAACAAAAACAAATTGCGTCCGTGTTTTTATGAAGATTTTAAAAAATTATGTATGATAGTAATGGAAGAATACCCTAATTCTTTGAAGTTACTAATACTTTTTAAAATTAGAACAAGTTGCTTTTAGTTGAGGAACACTTTGAAATGGTTTTGAGTCATATGAAGAATGACATTTGGAATAAGGAATACGGTATTCTGCATCTACAACCCTTTCTACCAATATTTTTTAAATTCGTTTAGTGTTTAATTAAATTTTGAGTTTCAGAAGGAATATCTCTTGGATTTTAAGAAACATAAGTTATTATTAATCGAGAGAATACTAAGTATTCCTACTTCAAATTGCTATTCATTCACCTTACAAATTAAATATCAATCAACTATACCAAAAATTTATATACCCCCTTTTGAATTTCCGTAACAAACAACTAAATACACGACACGTTTTTCCCAGAACATGACCACTACTCGCAATTAATTATGTAACACAAAAGGATATTAAAAGTATCCCTCATCTGAAATCAAGTTTTTGTTTAATTTAAAAAACGTCAAGAACTCAGGAGAATACCTGCATTCTTCATGTCAATAGGATTCTGAGTGATCAAAAAATATTTAAAAAATGTCCACAGACCACACGGCATAACTGGTTTATTTAAGAATATTATAAATCACACACTATAAACTATAAAACTACTCGTTCATCATTACAAGATCAAAGATGCACAATCCTGGAAGAGATAAATGGACCCAAGGTACACTATAGAATTATAGAAATTTACTATAAACAGAAGCAAAACGTAAATAGTACAATTTCATTAAAAACACAATAATTCAATAATTACACAGAATTCATTTAAAAAAAAATGTCAGGTATACAGTATTACAAGTTAACTATGCACAATAAGCCTCTGCTTTCAAAAACAGTGAAAACACTCGAATAATACCTGAGGTTTTTATTCCACTCAATAAATAAAAAAAAACGTAAGCCAAAAAGACCAAAAGGTTAGCCACGAGACCACTCAGCAAATAATAATTCGCCAAGTGCATTGTTAAAACACAACGGTTTCAAAAGGTCATCGAATATCTCGTTACTTACTCTCATTACGTCCAAAGAATCAAGTAGCGATTGCTAACAATATTGGAACAATCGTTTATCATAAAATATTATTAATTGAGGACCCAATCCAATCAATGTACTATATAACCAAAAGTCATACATAAAATCCACTTGGTTCTCATTCGAATAAAAACAAAGTTTGAAGAATACCTGCGGTATTCTCTATATCTATAACTTCTATGTAAACAATTCTATAAAACAACCCCTATTATTTATATATTTAAACTATTTCACAAACAAGAATATTGAAAATCGTACAAAATCAACTAAAACATGGGATTCCTAGCTTCACCCAATACAATCACGAAAATATTCAAGATCGACATTTTTCAAAAAGAAACATGTGGAATTAGAATAAGGAATATTTCGGTTATTTATTTATTTAATATCTCATTTACTTTCTTGGTTAAAGTATTTTTTTGTTTAAATAGTCGTTTACATTATTGTTAGGAGAAGGTATACCTCGGACCTTCTATCGATTTTTCTTTATTATCAATTCTATAATTGCACGCATACTTTTCTAAAGTATGGAATACCTTGGGTATTCTATAAAGACCTAATTTTTTGGTTTTGACAACAATTTAATTCTAGTTTCGAGATTGTGAAACCAATTGGAGTGTGCAGCACTTCGTGCATTATAATTTGATCTTGTGATAATAAACGAGAAGTTTTATGCGTGGAATACCTCATGAGTTGATTGTAAATTGTAAGATTCCTAAATAAACAAAAACAAATTGCGTTCAGTGTTTTTATAAAGATTTAAAAAATATTATGTATGAGTAATGGAAGAATACCCTAAGTATTTTTAAGTTACTAATACTTTTAAAATTAAAACAAGTTGCTTTTAGTTGAGGAACACCTTTGAAATGGTTTTGAGTCATATGAAGAATGACGATTTGGATTAAGGAATACCTTAGGTATTCTGTCGCTTATATTCTTTCTACAACCCTTTCTACCAATAATTTTTTACATTCGATTAATGTTTACTTAAATTTTGAGTTTCCAAGAAAAGGAATACCTCTTGGATTTTAAGAAACATAAAAGTTATTATTAATCGAGAGAATACACTAAGGTATTCATTATTCCAAATTACTATTCATTCACCTTACAAATTAAATTTCAATCAACTATACCAAAATCTATATACACCCCCGCTTTTGAATTTCCGTAACAAACAACTAAATACACGACACGTTTTTCCCAGAAACATGACCACTACTCGCAATTAATTATGTAACTCAAAAGGATATTAAAAGTATCCCTCATCTGAAATCAAGTTTTTGTTTAATTTAAAAAAAACGTCAAGAACTTAGGAGAATACCTGCGGTATTCTTCATGTCAATAGGATTCTGAGTGATCAAAAAATATTTAAAAATGTCTACAGACCACACGGCATAACTGGTTTATTTAAGAATATTATAAATCACACAAACTATAAACTATAAAACTACTCGTTCATCATTACAAGATCAAATTCGAATGCACCATCCTGGAAAAGAGATCAAATGGTACCCAAGGTATTCCACTATAGAATTATAGAAATTTACTATAACAGAAGGAAAACGTAACCAGTGATTTTTCCGTTTTTGGTAATTTTCCTTAATCACACATAATTTAAAAAAAAGATAATCAATAATTTCACAGATTACATTAAAAAAAAAAAATGTCAGGTATACAGTATTACAAGTTCGAAAACTATGCACAATAAGCCTGTAGCACCGAAAAAACGTTTGCAAAAAAGAGTGAAAACATCGACAAATAAAGGAATACCTGAGGTATTCTATACTCAATATAAAAAAAAACTGTAGGCCAAAGACCAAAAGGTTAGCCTACGTGACCACTTAGATAAGAAAAATAGAATTCGCTAATGTACAATTTATTATAGAACAGAATGTCAAAAGAACGGTTACAAAAAGGTCATCGAATACCCTGCCGCTTACTCCTCTTCACGTCAAAAAATCAAGTAGCTAATGATAAACAATACCGGAAACAATAAACAGGTAGGTCAGATTGTTTTATCATCTTATGCGTTCGGCATAAAATTCTAATTAGAGAAATACCGGGAGCCAATCGGTAATCGCAATTGGCCATTAACAGTTTATTGTTTTGTTTTTTCTTCGGAGGAATCGCGCGAGCCTTGAAACAAATATTTGACAAAACGACGTACGTTTCGATTATTCATTGTTTTTCAAGTAAAACCGAAACTTATGGAAATGGAAACCAGGACGCTCCTTTATTATTTTATTAGTCCGAGCGCCACAATGCTGTTGCAATAAATACATAAAAAATTAAGATATGTTATTGTCGTCATATCAGCAATATTTAGGTGGAATGCCGAGAATTTATTGGTCAAGAATGAATTTTTAAATTAATAACGTGTCATAAATAATGACGCAACGCGCGCAAACTTCCGTAAATGAAGAAATTAAATTGAAAAATGCGCAAACAGGATCTCGCGAGGAAATTCCCTCCGACAAAACAACGATAAAAACAAAATCGAAGTGAGTCACGGCGTGTTGTAAACAAAAAAGAAAACGTGGGGTTCGCGTCCCAACCTTGCGTCGATATCTCTCCAGGACTGATTACGGATTCTTCGACCGTTTCGGCGTTTTCGTTAATAATTTTTAAAGAAAAGTTGCTTTGCAGACGTAAATTTTTATTAAAAAATTGGTGGGGATGTAATTCGTAAAGGTATGCGAATATCAAAGATGTACGCGCCGGTATAAAAGTGACGCCATGATCGAGGCATCTCTCAGTGTCTACTAGTTCAGTGTCGTTATTTATTTTACATAATTTTTTTTTGATCCGCATACGAGTAAGTTTTTTTTTTTTTATTCATCGCGGCCTCCCGTGACCTTTCGAAAGTACTAATCTCGATTTTTAATCGTCCCGTCACTCTGTGTACATTACGTACAAGATTTCGAAAGTGCACTGATGTCATCTTCCTTTTACGACCAAATTATCCACTTAATCTTTGCAGTAGTTTATTTACTCACCTTGCGGTTCGAATGTGCGAATTACGTAAGATGCGCCGGGAACGCGCACGTTGGGTGCCTAAAAAAAAAAGCACGCGGCCTACTTCGCGAAATAGTATGCAAAAATTTTTTTAAGGTGAACTTGTATTTAGGAACCTAGCTTGGCTACCAGCCTTCTATTTATAGATAATAATAAATTTGCGTTGATTTTTGCTTGGGCGGTGGTTCCGTACGGAAAACAATCGCACACCTGGGACTTTCGGTTTCGGTGTCAAAGAACTCCACACATGACAAATTGTCCACACACGCACACTACAGACACATACACATACAAAAATAAAAGACAACAACCTTGCGAAAAAAAAACCAAAAACGAAATCGAGATTAGCATTTACTATCACTTTCTTCATAAATATTCAAAATAGTGGCGGGAAAAAAAAGTGAGATTTCTCAATTTTTCAGAACAATGCTGTTGGTTGTGGGCTTTTTGGCCTTGGCGAGTTTGGCGAGCGGCGACGTAAAGCACGTGCTCGATGGGTCGGCGCATCCGCCGCCCTGTTATCACCCGAATCAGGCGGCGAACGTGCCGCCCGGATCGGTCGACTTCTGGTGGGCCGACTCGAATTCGCCATTCAAACAGGCGTACGAATATTTTAAAAAATGCTCGTCAAAAGAAAATTGCTTGCCGCCTATAGCGCCCCAACCGTTCGCGCCCCAGCCATCGGCACCCCATCCGATTCCGCCACAACCTTTCGCCCCCCAACCAACTGCCCCCCAACCGTTATTCAATCGGGAGCACTTCGAGAAGAACGCGTTCCTAAACGGGCAGATACAACCTGGTGCATACTCGTCGCCCCCCAAACCCGACCTAAGCCAGAACCCGTTTTTGAACAAAGGGATGCAGGCGGCTTACAGCAGCACCGGCCAGGCGGTGACCACCGGTTCCGACGGTTTCCTCGGCGTGCAGCCTTCGATCCCATTCGGGCAATGTCAATGCGTGAACCAAAACCAGTGCCCTGAAGAAAACAAACACCCGGTAAGTTAACCCTCTCAAAATCGAAAGTCCGCCTTCTTCTTTCAAACCCGTCAGATGCGTTTTCGATGCCATTAATATTTCATCACAATCCATCACTATTTGTAATTCAAGGTAAACGAATGGAATGCGCTCTTAAGTGCCATCGTTCTTATCTCCGCTCAAATAAATATAAGTTGCGTCACAGCCTACTTGATTTGAGATGATCGTAATAAAAAGAAAAAAATCGACGATACACATAATGTCAAACGTCGCGCGCGGTGCGACGCCTCAAAATTCTTCGCAGGCGCACCTTAAGTAAACGGAGGTTAAATAATTAACGCCTGATGGCATTGGCCAAAAAAATTATTAAAAACTCTAGTCAAAAATGGCGCTTCTTATAAGTTCAAGGCAAAACCAAAAACGCGAAGATGGCGCTGCTCGACGCTTTCACTTTTGTTTTTATACGCGTTTTTTTTTGCGCCAAGCTACTTGATTAATTGAAACCGAAAAAAAAACTAATTAAATCCTATTGCGTAATTTTACAAATGAAGACGTTTTAACCTTTAACTAAATGAAAGAATGCGAACGACTCGCTCACCTTTCCGATATTATACATAATTTTTTTTTCGGGGTCCAGCCAATCGGACGCGTCTTCCTTGTTGAAAATGTAACGAATTTTTTATAATGTATTCCGACGTTGCGACATTTACGCTTAATTTTTCTCCTCTTCTTTGGCGAATTGGTAAAAGTGAGAGGTCAAAGGATTGCGATTAATCGATAATTAATTTTCGTGTTCTCGCCGTTTCAAAATCGACCTTACGACCCCAAGGTGTCGGTTAAAGTGAATTTTGCGCAATTCGTTTTCGTTTTCGACATCGATGGGAATTGCGCAACGCCCTTTGCCCTTTTGGGAAGGTATATGACCCGTTTAGTTAAAAAAAAAAATTGCCAGCCCTTAAGTAAACTATGATCTTGAACCCCATTTCTTTGTCCGCAGTTATACAAACGCATTAGGTACTAATTGAAAACCGTATTATTTTGTAATTTCGACAAATGAATGGAAAAAATGTCCGCCGGTATTAATATACTAAACCCATAGACTGAATTCAAAATAATATTAAAAAACTTTTTTGACCGCTAGTATTCGCCATTTTAAAAAAAAAAACTTGTGTCTGCCCAACAGATTTTGATAAATAATATTTCTTAAACATAATTAAAATTTGTCCGTCCATACTTATAGGTAAAATGTCATTTCATTTTTTTAAATAATTAAAATTTAAACAATCGAAATAAAATAAAAATTGTCCGCCTATATTAAGAAAACTTTTTGTCGTCTAATATACAAACAAAATATCTATATTGCGGTAATAAAATATTTAAATTTTTGTTTAACTAAATTCAAAAAAAAAAAAATCCCCCAACCAAACTAAAAAAAAAATAAAATGTTGAAGCTTATTTCCCGATAAATTAATTGAGTTACTACATTGTATTGATACAACCCCACCACCCCATTACGTATACACACGATTGAGGACAAAATTTTCGACAAATTAAAAAAATATTTTTGACTTATGTAAATTATTAAATTCGCCAATATGAAAGAAAAAAATTTTTTTGATCCAAAATATAAAAAAACTATTTTTTAAAAAAATATAATTAATTCAATTTAAAAAAATTTTAGAAATTTTTTTGACCTATGGTATACAACCAAAATACCTGTACTAAATTGGTAAAATTTAAATTTTTTTGTCAACCTAAACCCACAAAAATATTCGATAATTAATTTTTGTGTTTAGGTCGTTTCAAAATCGAACTTACGACCCCTAGGTGTCGGTTAAAGTGAACCCTATTTATTTGTCCGCAGTTATACAATCGCATTAGATACTAATTAAAAATTGGATCCGCCGGTATTCATATACTTGAAACCCATTGACTGAATTCAAAATAATATTTTATTCAATTTTCAAGAAATTAAAAATTGTATAAAATTGTTCAAAATTTTGACCGCCAGTATACGTCTTAATTTAAAAAATTTTTTGTCCGCTCTTATGCGAACGTATTTTGATAAAACTTCTTTCACTTATACAAAAACAAATGATCCATAGTATCCCGAAAATGTAGTTCTTAAAAATAACTTAAGTTTAATCAATCCAATTAAAAAAAAATTGTCCGCCCATACTTTGAAAACTATTTGTCGTACAAACGAAATATAAATGCAAAAAAAATTGATGTCCACCCCTATACAAAGGCTTATTTATAAATGAAATTTTTTTTGTCCGCAATAGAAAATTTTTTTGTCTTCTGGTATAGAAACGAAATAGCTACAGTCCATTGATACAACACAAACTAAAAAAAAATGTAATGTAGATTTGATTAAACTTTGTTTTCTCGGCAAATTGTTCAAGTTACTACATTACATTAATAAAAAAATTACCCCCTTGCACAATATTCACGATTGTAGAAGTTCATTCATCTTTTATTTTCGACAAATTAAAAATTAAAATAAGTTGTCAGTCCATACTTTGTCCTCTGGCATACAAACTGCAAAAAGCCCTTTGATAAAATATTTTCTTTTTTAATGAACCCGAACTCAAAAAATGTCCGCCCCATACAAACACCGCCTTAAATTTTTTTCTGTGCTAGGGTATAGAAACCAAATATCTACAGCTCATTGATAAAATATTTTTATTTTTAGTCAACCCAAATTAAAAAAAAAATGTCCGCCCCTATAGAAACGTTAATAAAAGTTAATGTGGATTGGATGAAACTTCTTTTCTTGGCAAATTAACAAGTTACTACAATTATATTAATAAAAAAAATCGTCCCCTTGTGCAATTTCATGATTGCAGTACATGCTCTTTTTTCTTGTATTTTCGACAATTTAAAAATTAAAAAAAATTTGTCCGCCCATACTTTAATTTGTCCTCTCGCATACAAACGAGAATCTATACTGAATTGATAAAATATTTTACATTTTTTTTGTTAGAGTAAACGCAAAATTGTTGCCCGCTCCTATACAAACGCAAGTAAATGAATACAAAAATTAACATGGATTAAAAGTGAATTTTGCGCAATTCGTTTTCGATTTCGACATTGATGGGAATTGCGCAACGCCCTTCGCCCTTTTGGAAAGGTATTGGAGCCGTTTAGTTAAAAAACTGTCAGCCCTTAAGTAAACCCTTATCTTAAACCCAATTTCTTTGTCCGCAATTAAAATTAAAATACAATCGCTCAGATACTAATTGAAAATTTTAAAAAATGTTGGTATTCATATACTAGAACTTGAAACCATTGACTGTATTCAAATTAATATTTTATTCAATTTTAACAAATTTAAAATTGTATGTAATTGTTCAAATTTTGACCGCCAGTATACGTCTTAATTAAAAAAAAATTTTTTGTCCGCAATAGAAAAAAAAAGCTAAAGTTCATTGATAAAATATTTTCTTTTTTTTTGTCAACCCAAACTCAAAAAAAAATGGCCGCCCCCACACAAACGCCGCCTTCATTTCATTTGTTTTGTCCTTGGATATAGAAACGAAATATCTACAGCTCATTGATAAAATATTTTTTATCTTATCAACCCAATTAAAAAAAAAATGTCCGCTCCTATAGGAATGTGAGTTAACAAAAAATATGCTGTAACTTATTTCCCAATAAATTAATTGTGTTACTACCTTGTATTGATATAAAAAAAATTGTCTCTCCTTACGTATACACACGATTGCGGACAAACTTTTTTCTTCTATTTTTGACAAATTAGAAAAAAAATTATGTTTTATTTAATTCTTTACAAATTTAAAATTGCATAAAATTGTTCAAAATTTTGACCGCCAGTATACGTCTTGAATAAAAAATTTTTTTTATCTGGATTAGAAAATTTTTTGTCCTATAGTATAGAAATTAAATAGCTACAGTCCATTAATAAAATATTTTCTTTTTTGTCAACCCAAACTCAAAAATATGTCCGCCCCTATACAAAAATAAATAAATGAAAAAAACATTTTTTCAACGCAATAGAAAATTTTTTGTCCTATGGTATAGAATTGAAATATCTACAGTCCATTGATAATATTTTCTTTTTTTAACCCAAACTAAAAAAATGTCTGCCCTTTACAAACGTAAATACAATTTAATACGGATTTCATGAAAGTTAATCAAGTTACTACATTAGTTCTTTTTCTTCCATTTTCGACCAATTTAAAATAACAAAAAAATTTGTCCGCCCTCCATTACAAATTTTTTTGCCCTCTCGTATACAAACGAAATATCTATAATGCGGTGACAAAAATATTTAAATTTTTTGTCCAACTAAATTTCAAAAATTAAAAAAAAAATTGCCCGCCCTCAACTAAAAAAAAAAGGAACGTTAATATGAATATGTTGAAACTTATTACCCGACAAATTAATTGAGTTACTACATACAATCCCCCCCTCCCAATACGTATACACACGATTGTGGACAACATTTTCTTTCATTTTCGACAAATTAAAGTGAACCCAAACTCAAAAAAATGTCCGCCAACACACAAACGCCACTTTAACTTTTTTCCTCGGATATAGAAACGAAATATCTACAGCTCATTGATAAAATATTTTTTTATTTTATCAACCCAAACTCAAAAAAAAAAAAAATGTCCGCTCCTATAGGAATGTGAGTTTGTTGAAACTTTTTATCGGCAAATGAATCAAGTTATATTAATAAAAAATATGCTGAAACTTATTTCCCGATAAATTAATTGTGTTACTACCTTCTATTGATACAAAAAAAATTGTCCCCCCATACGTATACACGTGCAAACTTTTTCTTCTATTTTTGACAAATTAAAAACAAATATCCGGTCTTAATATTAATATTTAAGTAAATATTTATTTATATTTATTTATTAGGTAAAATATTTTAGTCGCCAATATGTAAGAAAAATATTTTTAAAATGATCCAAAGTATTGAAAAAACATTTTTTTAAAAATTATAATTACCCAATTAAAAAAAAATTTCCGCCCATTTTTAGAAATTTTTTGACCTATACCTGTACTAAATTTGTAAAATTTAAATTTTTGTATCAACCTAAACCCAAAAAAATATTATCCACCCATATATCAACAATAATTAATCGATAATTAATTTTTGGTGTCGGTTAAATATGAATTTTGGGCAATTCGTTTTCGACATCGATGGGAATTGCGCAACACCCTTTGCTCTTTTGGGAAGGTATTCGACCCGTTTAATTAAAAAAAAAATGTCAGCCCTTAAGTAAACCCTTATCTTGAACCCCGTTTCTTTGTCCGCAATTATACATCCGCATCAGATGCTAATTGAAAATTGGAAAAAATGTCCGCCGGTATTCATATACTAGAACTTGAAACCCATTGACTGAATTCAAATTAATGTTTTATTCAATTTTACAATTTGAAAATTGTATAAAATTGTTTAAAATTTTGACCGCCAATCTAATACGTCTTAAATAAAAATTTTTTTTTCGTCCCCAATAGAAATTTTTTGTCCTATGGTATAGAAATGAAATAGCTACAGTTCATTGATAATATTTTCTTTTTTTGTCAACCCAAACTCAAAACAAAAATGTCCGCCCCTATACAAGAGTAAATAAAAGTTATACGGATTTGGTAAAATTTTTTTCTCGACAAATTAATCAAGTCACTACATTAGTTCTTTTTTCTTCTATTTTCGACCAATTAAAAATTGGACAAAAATTTGTCCGCCTTTTTTTAGAAATTATTTTGCCGATATATCTATACTGCGGTGACAAAATATTTAAATTTTTTGGCAAACTAAATTTAAAAAAAAAATTGCCCGTATACCGGTTGCGGACATTTTTCTTTTATTTTTAACCAAATAAAAAAAAACATGCGGTCTTATGTAAATTATTTTAGTCGCCAATATGTAAATAAATTGGTAAAATTTTAATTTTTTTGTCAACCTAAACCCAAAAAAATATTGTCCGCCCTTATATCCATAAAAAAAATTATCCGCCCTTACGCAAACCAATACCATGAACCCCATTTCTTTGATATGAATTTGTAAATTTATATCAAAAACAAAATGTAGTCCGCCCTTATCCAATTGCATTATTTTCTTCTTCGGCAAATTCAAATAAAAAAATTATCAAGTCTCAAAAAATATTTTGGCCGCCAATATGGAACCAAATACATAATTTTTTTAAATAATTAAAATTTAAACAATCGAATTAAAATAATAATTGTCCGCCTATAGTTAAGAAAACTTTTTGTCCTCTTATATACGAACGAAATATCTATACTGCGGTGATAAAATATTTAAATTTTTTGTCAAACTAAATTCCAAAAAAAAAAAAAAAATTGACCGCCCTCATCCAACTAAACAATAATTAAAGGTAATATGGATATGTTGAAACTTAATATAAATAATATATAAAGATAAATTAATTGAGTTACTACATTGAATTGATAGAACCCCCTCTCCCATTACGTATACGCACGATTGCGTAACCGGTCTTATATAAATATTTTAGTCGACAATATGTAAAAAAAAATATTTTTAAAATGATCCAAAGTATTAAAACAAACACCTGTTTAATTTAAAAAAAAATGTCCGCCCTTAAGTAAACCATTATGTTGAACCCCATTTCTTTGTCCGCAGTTATACTAACGCCGATATTCAAATACTAGAACTTGAAACCTATTGACTAAACTCAAAATAATATTTCATTTAATTTTTAACAAAATAAAAATTGTATGAAATTGTTCCAAAGTTTGACCGCCAGTAGACGTCTTTATTAAAAAAAAACTTTTTGTCCGCCCTTATGCAAACGCAAACAATAATTTTAATAAAACTTGTTTCCGCATTATACAAAAATAAGTGATCCATAGTATCTCTTAATCATAATTAAGATTTGTCCGCCCATACCTATTGGTAAATTTAAATTTTAGACCCAAAAAAATGATGCCCGCCCCTATATAAAGCAAAAAAGTAAAAATTAATATGAATTTGATAAAACTTTGTTCCCGATAAATAAATCGAGTTACTACATTATATTAATAAAAAAATGCCCCCCTATGTATTTACACGGTCGCAATACAACTTCTTTTATCTTCTATTTTCGACAAATTAAAAAGTTAAACAAAATTGTCCGCCCATAGTTAGAATACTCTAGTATACAACCGAAACATCAATATTTCTTAGATAAAACTTTTTCTCGACAAATTAACTGAGTTACTAGATTATATTAATAAAAAAAATTGTCCGCTCTTATTATTATAATTATTATTATATCTAATTATTTTCATGGACATACATTTTTTGCCCTCTCGTATGTAAAGGGAATGCGTTGAAAACAATCTCTTCTATACTTATTTTATTTTTTTTGTCCGCCTAACGTTCCCCCTAGACATTTCCATTTTGTACGAAATAAAAATTAATTGGTTTCTTACCGCTTATACGTAAAAAGTATCAGAAAAACTGTCCATACTTTTTTGATAAAACACCTTCTTAGTAAACCGAATTAGAACAAAAAAAAATTGTCCGCCCATACTATTTCGAATTAATAGTAATTTGTCCGCCAACAATGTATTGATATGTGTATGTAAACGCGAAATCTTATTGATAAACTTTTTTTTCAGATTTTTGATGAATTAATCTATCCATAAAAATTTTGACCGCCAGTAGACTTATGAAAACCATCCATAGTTTTTGATAAAAAGTTTTTTGACACGATTTCGATAAAACGTAATCACTTTCTTTTTTGATAAATTATCCTAAAATATCTACAAAATCTTGAGCGCCAGTATCTAAAGGCAGTTACTTTAAAGCCCATTCCAATTTCTGATTAATCATGTTGAAATCCATTCGTAAATTTTTTTTTCTATTTTTGACAAAGAAATCTTAAAATAAAAGAATTCTGCAGTAATACAAAATATTGACCGCCAGTATATAAAAGCTTTTAAAAATCATCCTTAAGATTTTATTAAAAATTAATATGATTTTTTTGACCAATTAAGTACAAAATAGTAATACATAAAATTTGTCCGCCCTTCCGCAACCGCAAACAATATATAAAAAACCATCCATACTATTTCAATAAAACGTTTTTTTGCGTTTTAGACAGATTAAAATTTAGTAAATCTAACATATTTATAAAGTTAAAAATTGTCCGCCCAACTTGTTAGTAAATCGAATTCCAGCAAACAAAACTTTGTCCGCCCATATGTAATCGGGAATATAACTTTTTGACAATTTAAAATTCGGTCACATTTATGAGGAAAAAAATTAAGATAACCTTTCTACAATTTCATCCTAAACTAATTTTTTCTAAAACATGTCCGCCCGTATCCAAAAAACCACCCTTACAATTGTGATGAAATTATATTTTTCTCAGAATAAAAATTTAAAATTAAACCAAACCAATTAGTCTGGCTACATTTAAACACAAAATTTTTGTCCGCCATTTAGGAAACGCAAAATCTTTTAACTTTTTCTTCCATTTTCGACAAATTAAAATTCAGTCAAATTTATAGAAAAAAATTGAGATACCGCTTCTTGAAGAAAAGTTTTTTCAAAAATGTCCGCCCATAGGTACCACTTTTACAATTATGATGAAATTATATATATTTCCTAATTAAAATTAAATCAAACTAATTAGACTTGACTTTAACAATTTTTTTTGTCTACTGTCTTGTAACCTTTTTTCTTCCATTCTCGACAAATTAAAATTCGACCCATTTGGAAAAAAAATTGAGAAACCGTTTCTACAATTTTATGAAGTTTCTGCAAAATGTCCGCCCGTACCAATTATGATAAAATTATATATTTTTTCAGATTTAAAATTAAACCGCGTTTATCAAAAAAAATTTTTGCCCGCTGTTTGCAAAACCTTATAACTTTTTTTTCCACTTTCGTCAAAACAATTTTTTTTTTTAAATGTCCGCCCGTACGACATTTACACAATTATGATGAAATTATATATTTTTTTTACAATTAAAATTAAACTAAACTAATTAGTCCCCCTACATTTAAAAACAAAATTTTTGTCCGCTGTTTCGACAAATTAAAAATCAGCCACATTTATAGTTTTTTCAAAAAGACCGCCGGTATATAAATGCAGTCCAGTAGTATTTAAATTTTTTTTAAATAAAACCTTTTAATTTTAGGGTCAATGTAATGGAGCAGCGCAAGTTTGTTGTCGATTGGGCGGCAGTGCGACGTTCGCGGCTTCAAACGCCTTCGCATCGTCCTACTCAAATTTGTCGCACATCGCCAGCGGAAAAACATCTTCCGGGTCGCTGATTAAATTCGGAGGCGGTGCCGGACTCAGTCCCGGTTCAATACAAGTCGTATCCGACGATTCGCCGATTCCTAACCCGTTAATCAACAAAGCCGCCCCCAACCCGTCGAACACCATAAAGGTAATACGCAACACCTACAACGCCAACAACGTATTCGCCAGCACAATCGATTACACGAACGACAATCTCGGCGAACTGTCATTCGACGCGTCGTTTCAAGGTCCTCAGTACCTGCCGCCCACGGATGCGCCTTCTAGACCTCCGTTGACAACAGCCTCGATCGAATATCTACCACCGTTTTCCACCCCGTCACCCGTTCACATACCTACCGACTCGAACCTAAACAACCAGTATGTGTTCCCGCCACAACCAAACACATCTCCGAGACCTTCCCCCGGGTACCAGTACTCAACCCCAACACCCCCCTTCGAATACCCCAAACCATCTTCGCCCAAACCTTTCTCACCCCAAGGATCAAACATCAACAACCAATACGTTTCTAAACCGACGCCTGGTTACGTCTACTCCCAACCGACGCCTGCCTTCGAATACCCGACACGCGCGCCCATAAAAACACCGAAACCGTTCGTTCCGCAAACCCCTTTCGTACCAAAACCATCCGTAACTCCCTTTGTACCCCAACCATCCTTCGTACCCCAACCATCAATAACCCCATTTGATCCAAAACCATCCGTAACTCCCTTTGTACCCCAACCATCCTTCGTACCAAAACCATCCGTAACTCCCTTTGTACCCCAACAATCAATAACCCCATTTGTACCAAAACCATCCGTAACCCCGTTCGTACCGAAACCATCCATAACCCCTTTGTACCCCAACCATCAATAACCCCTTTCGTACCAAAACCATCCGTAACCCCCTTCGTACCTCAACCATCTTTAACTCCATTCGTACCGAAACCATCCGTTACCCCATTCTTCCCGTCACCTTCTCCCTATAAACCCTTCGTTCCATCCCCCACCCCGTCCAAACCATCCATCACAGGCCAATTCAATGTCAACAACAACTACATAACGCCAAAACCGGTGTTCCCATCGCAACCAACAAAAGACGGTTATAGCTACCCCACCCCGCGCCCAACCTTCACCGCACCACCATACCAACCACAACCATCGAACCCCGGCAGCGTCGTATTACGCCCAACCACCAACGAGTACCTACCTCCAGTCGTCAAACCATCGCCCGAACCGAACCTCATCGGGGGCGAAAGCAACACCGACGGAAGCTTCATTCAACCCCCTTTACAGCCGCAACCCAACCAGCAAGTGATCAACATCGCAAACACGCACGGTAGCTGCGCGGCCGCTTTAAAATGCGTTCAGGAAATTTACTGCACGGCAGAAGGAAACATTTCACCAATCCCAGTGGTTCTAACCAAAGATCAAGAATTCTCGCGAGTACCCACAACCGACTGTTTCGATCGGCAAGCCGGCGTGACCGGAAAATGTTGTCGTGACCCGAACTACGTCGATCCTTGGCCTTCCGCAAACTCCCTCAACGGATTCGACGACGGCAAATACAAAGAGGATCCGCGACTCGGTCAGTACTTTCCACAAAAACCAAGAGTAGGAAGGGGCGGCGTCAAACGTCAAACTGAAGAACTCAAATGCGGACTTAGACATACGGTAGGTCCATCCCCATAGTTTTAACGGATACCCCTTCAACCAGTCCGTTCAAAAGTTATGAATTTTTGAAAATTGCATTGAAAACCTATGGGCAGCTTTATTTCAATGTCTACAACATAGATGGCGCCAGTATCATTGTTCAAACAAATTGCGCCACCTTCGTACGCTATATAAAAATCATAATAGAGAGCACTGAATGAGACACTAACGTGTCATGTATTTTATAGGTTAGCAGTGGCAGTTGACATGTATTTTAGGTTAAAAGTGACAGGCCGGAGCATGGATTTACCCTTTCATATTATGAATTGAAGTAGTTTTTGTTATTTTTCCACGTGTCACGTGACAGTTGTAGCTCATAAATTATAAATAACAAAAATTCATAAATTTTGAACGTGTCATGAAATTCTACATCGGATACATTTGTCAGCCTACCGGAAATTCCATTCCTTACCGTTTTAAAACTCAATTGTTACTAGCAAACGACACCTCGTGGCCAAGGACTCGAAGTCAACTTCGCCGAAATACCCTGGCAGGCGATGGTCTTGCGCGACAGCAATCGCAGCCTACTATGCGGCGGAGTCATCATTAAAAGCAATGTTGTGCTTACTTCAGCTCACTGCGTTGAAGGGTAAGTTCAAAACATTCACAACTAAGACGTTTAAATCACCTTGTCAATAGAACCCCAACCAACGACATACTCATCAAAGGTGGCGAATGGAAATTGGGCATCGACGAAGAACCATTGCCGTTCCAAATCGTGAAAGTGTCAGCGATCGTACGTCATCCTCAGTACGTACGTGGACAATTGAAAAACGACCTCGCTTTACTGATCTTAAACGAAAATTTGCGACTCGCCAAAAACATCGCACCTATATGCATGCCACCGCCGAATCAACCCCCACTTGCTCAATGCATCGCAACCGGCTGGGGCAAACGTGTCCTACAAGGTAATAATCGTTAAAACGCATCTTAAAATTAATCCCGCCATGGTTTCAGTGCACCTACGCGGAGCGATTATGAAATCGGTAGACGTTAACCTCATATCGCCGAATCAATGTCAAGAAAAAATGAGCAACTATAACATAAAACCTCACCAATACCAACCTGTCTATTGCGGGAAATCGAACAATGACCAATGTGACGTAAGTACCTGCTTACTTCGTAATAATTAAAGCAACTTACCGTTTAATCAAATGTAGGTTGATTATGGGAGCGCCTTGGCTTGCACAAACGGCGATGGACAATACACGTTGGCCGGCATTTTCGGTTGGGATACGGGATGTAATGATCCTGAACAGATCGGCGGTTACATTCCTGTCGACATCGATTGGATCGAGTCGATGTCGTCCAAGTCCTTAAACGATTTAAAAACCTTAGACAACAACCTATACTCTCAGTAACTTTAAATCAACAAAAAATAATTAACAATCCAAAGAGTATTTCTTGCCATTTCGTTCACTATCTCGGAATATAATAATAAAAGAAAGAAAGGAAATTAGGTTGTAGCTAATTTATATTTTATCGAAGAAAAATCTCAACATTATTGTATCATGTATGTGTTAATCCATCATCAAATAATCATCGTTAGTTTCGTCTTTTAGTATTTGTAACTATTTTTAGGTAAAAAAATGTAAATTATAATGCGATATTTTTTTTTAAATAAATTTTAAGGTTAAGTATATTTTAATGCGTTCGTTTCGTAAAAATGTTAAGAATTAAGTTAGCGCTTACCAAACGTCCGCTGTATTCATATTTTCCGAATTTTTCTATGAAATTTTCCAGGATCTACATAACCTCAATATTAGTGCGACACCGATAGTGTTTATTGTAACAACCGACGAAAAATCATTAGTTCTAAAAATTAAAGATATTTTATAGTTTTTTGCACTTATGAAACTTTTCAACGAAAAGAGATAGAAGTTATGCGTAGTGACACTGAACATATGTGGTTATAGACCTCAAATTAAATATAAGTACTTAGATAAATAATTCGGTTTATACCAAAAGTGGGAGATGTACAAAATGTATCATATATTTTATAGGTTAACAATGACAGTTGACATCTATTTTAGGTTAGCAGTGACAGGCCGGAGCATAGATTTAATATTTTCATATGCGGAATTAAAGTAGTTTTTGTTATTTTTCCACGTGTCACATGTCAGTGATAGCTCCGTCCCTGCACTTCTGCGACTTCAAAACAAAGGTGCACGTTACTTGTCTATAGGTACTTATAAGTGCGTTCTTTTCTCCAACTGAAGTGAGCAGTAGTATTTGATCTGAGTATCTCAGTTCAACTCAACTACAGATAAAACTCACTTGACCATTTAGTAAAAAAGAACGGTCTACATTCTACTACAATTCTACATCCCTTCCACTAACTGAGTCTAATCTCAACAACTTACCTACTTTCTGAGCTACTTAACGCACTGAGTGAGATGAGCTGATCTGAGATTCGTGTATAAAAGAACGCAGTCTGAGGTATAGACGACATGTTTCCGTCAAATATGACAGTATTTTGAGGTTATATTCCAGTGTATGCTTTTATTTGTTGACAGTTATCACTTGTCAAATCTAACGTTCAACGTTCAAACCAAAAATATTCCCACCAAGTAACCAAAAAAAACCAATAAAATAAATTCCATATTGAACATGAGAATATTAATATTTATTCTCAGAATCTTGGATTCATTAAAAGTGTTTAAAAAAAATTTCAAACCCACAATTTTTTATCAAATTTAACGCAACTAAAAAATAAAATTAATTTTTTTGTAGATAAATATTTATTATTATAATCTGAAACACTAACCTGGATTACAGGCTACTCGCAACCTTCAACGACTTTGATACAATGACCTTTTCATTGATTTCCTGAACGTTCTTTGTTCGTTGCAACCTTTACGTTTTCTTTCCAGTTTTTTCAATTTATTCACAACTTTATTGCTTCATTATTATTATTTCACGATGCACTTTTGTAATTATAGAATATTGATTAATTTTAATAAAACTCTTTACATACAGGGTAGTCCGTCAATAATAGTACATAGAGATACATGAGATTATCTTGAAAACGACTACTTTCTAAGGTAAATAACAAGTATACTATTTTTTGTAAACACGCTTTTAAAAAGTTAACACCCATCATTGTTCCCTGATAAAAACGGTCTCCTCACCACTTTCACTTCATTTTTAGCATGTACCTACACACAAAATCGATGTATCCTCATAGCATACAATACACAAATATATCCTTACAATCACTGCACACATTCTCCGGTTAAAGTGAGATAAAATTTAAATTTTGTTTGGATTAATAAAATTAATAAAAAAATCTTTGTAGAGTGATGTAGCTTAAGGCAGGCAAAACAAACGTTTTTCTTCTTTACTTTGTCCCTCCGCTGATCCACGTTTCAGGATAATGTTGCTAAACATCGGTTACTATCATGTAGCTTGCCACAAATACTTCCCTCCTGTTGCAGCCGAAACCTCTCTTCGCTTGGAGGTCTGAGATTCTTCACAGTCATCATCTGTCTTCCAGGACGGAACGGTTAAGGATCAGTGACATCTGCTGGTCACTTTAGACTTCTCCCTTCATGAAATCCATGAGAAGCCAGAATGTAGTCTTGGAAGGGATCAGTTTGAAGCCGTCCATTTAACTCCTATGCCACGCTCAGATATGACTCCACCATGGGAAACAAGAAAGTATCCGGAATCACATTCTCCAAAGTCTTCAGAAATCGTAGATGAAAGCTCAACTTCGTGTACAATAAAGCCAAACAAATATTCTCCTTACTCGTCACGTTGTTCACGACAAGACACAAAATCCTATCACATAGACGGTGATCTGAAGCTCTTTTCTTCCAAACCGGTCTGTAAGAGCCTTTACTCCACATCTTCATAATAGTTTCCGTCTGCGTGGCATCCTTTATGCAACTTCTCCGCTTCGTTTCCAAGCTCCATAGATTGGTGAAAGTAAGTCATCTTATCTTGTCCGGTTCATCGTTATCATTGATCCTGTAGAACTGGAACCACCATTCAAGTCATTTAGTAAGGTCTCCATTGTACTTTTAGAACTGTATCTTCGGAAGTTTAAACTTCCTTCTAAAGCACATCGCTCATCCCACACTTGTTGCTCCCGTAGCTGGGACTTGGAGACTTCCTTAAAGTCAGATACCTCTTTAGTCTCCTTGGTCAGCCCATTATCGGTAATATCTTCACTGTCCAGTATCCTCTCTTTAACATTATGATCATTCTCTTCCAGGTACTGCTTAAGCTAGTGAATAATCTTTAACTTAACTTCTCGGTTAACTAGATTTGTTCCTAGGAACGTCTGGATCCGGATGATGTCTTCTCCCAGATTTCTCATTGCCCTTTAAAGCCGTTCCATGATTGAGGTTTGCTCAGAATCAAGAAGTTAAATATGTAGCTTATCGATTTGATTTGATAAGCCTTCTTTTATGTTCAAAAACTTACTATTGGTGGTGGGTCCGAAATTCAAGTAAAGTTTGCGTTCTTACATACTGCAGTAATTGTAAGCTGGTAGCAATGTATGAATTAAAACCGTTGCGTATTGTATAGTATG
The DNA here is from genome assembly GCA_030710515.1 of Abscondita cerata. Classification (NCBI taxonomy): domain Eukaryota; kingdom Metazoa; phylum Arthropoda; class Insecta; order Coleoptera; family Lampyridae; genus Abscondita; species Abscondita cerata. Next base: position 70,190 of record JALBCR010000706.1, read on the forward strand.
AGAATAGACCTCTTTAAGTTGTGCGTGTTCAGACAAAGTGAAATTACAATCATTACGTTTTGAGTAGCGGAAACGTGTGAAGTACAGATGGTTGACAAAATAATGATTGTGTGAATTTGTAGTTATCCTTTTTCAATATTATAAAATCCGTAAAGCCAGCGCAGTGTAGTTTCTCCTGCGCATCGTAGTTATTAAAATTAGTAGAAATATAATAGAAATTTTTAATTTAGTGGAAAGGGATCGTCGCAATAGAATTTAAAGACAAATTATGTAAAAAGAAAAAAAAGGCAGAATCAACGGCAGAAATAAAAAGAGAATGAGGGTAGAGGTGTTTAGAAAGAGTGGGAAGATCACCAAAAGAAGTAGAAACGAGCGAGAAGAAAAAAAATGAACAGAAATATGGCGAAAGAAGGAAGAGGAACAATCAATGAATATTTCGAAACAAATAAAGAAACAAAAGAGATAAAAACTGACCACGAAAAAATAAACGAAGAAGATAAAAAAGATATAAACAAAATAAATAAAACGCTGGAGGAAGAGGAGATATACAAAGACAGCTGAAAAATATGTTATATGAAGAGACGAGGGTAGAATCAAAGTGAAGAAGCAATGAGATAAGTGTTAATAAAAATGAGAAGCATGATGGAAACAAAATAGAGAGAATGAAGAAAAAGAAGATGATACGTTTTGGAATTTACGTAGAACGTGACATGACAAAGAAAGAAAGAGACAATCAAATTAAGATAAGAGATAAGAGAGTGACAGTAGAATACAAAAAAATTTGGGTTGAAGGAGAAGAATGGAGATGGTCGGAGAAGGAGGAAAAGATAGAGCAGTGGATGTCAAAAACTAGAAGAAAGAAAGATGGGAAAAATAATGAAAAAAAAAATAAAAAAAGAGAGAAGAAAACGGAGGGAGAAAAGAAAAGAATAAAATATACTATCAGAATGTGGGAGAGAGAAAAGAGAAGAAGGAAGGGGAAAAGGTAAAATTTTAGTTCCTAGGTGTCAGAAAGGAATGGGAAACAGATATGGACGAGAGGGCAGAATAAACACCAGGGCTGATGAAAACTAAAGGACAGAACAATATAGAAAAAGAAATAAAACCAAAAATAAAAAAAAGATTTAGTTAAAATGAAGAAGAAAGGCTAGTAATAGGTAAAAACTTTGATGCAAGAATAGGGAAAAAGGGAGAGGAATTATGATAAATAGAAGAGTAAAAAGAAGAAGATCTACTATGGACAAAAAAATAAACGGGTAAGAAAAAAAATTGTTAAGAGTTATGTGAAGAAAGAAGATGGATAATAATGAACGGCAAACATAGAGGACGAAAATGCTTGGAACGTGTAGAGTGTTTTAAGATGAAGGGACGAGGATGGAAGGGTCAGTTTTATATATGGAAAAAGCAAAGAAAGGGGAAGAAGAGAATAAGAAAGAATTGGTGGAGAAGAAGATATGGACAAAATAATAGAAGACGAACAGGAAAAAGGGAAAAACCAAAATAAAAATAGATAAAAATCAAAGAAGCAACTTAAAAAAAAAAAAGAAGGGGGGTGTAGAAGAATACAGGAACAAAAAAAGAAAAAATTTAGAGAAACGTGTCAAACAAGAATAGAAGAAAAAAAAGAGAAAGAAAGATAAAAACAAACAAACAAAATTAAAGAAAGAAGAGAAACAGAGAGGGAGAAATGGAAATGTGGAAATGAGAAACGTTAAAAATAAAAAAGCTAAAGCGGGTCGATACTGAAGGGACACAAGGGAGATAAACAGGAGAGGATAAGAACATGAGAGAATGAGAATGACATATGAAAAGAATATGGAAAGGGGGAGACAATAATATGTCCAATTTATAAAGAGAGAAGAAAAAGAAAATAAAAATTACAAAAAAATAAGAAGAAGAAAGAAATAGAGGAAAAAATAAATATCGATTTTACAGGTAGGCTTTAGAAGAGAGAAAAGAATACTTTGTTTATAGATTTGAGAGCAACTTTCGATAAGGTGGAAAGAGGACTATTGTGAGATGGAAAAAAAAGAGATTGGAAAACCAGATTCCGACAGGAAGAGGACTAAAACAAAGATGTCCGTTAAGTCCTTATTGCCTATTGTCTTAATAGGTATATGTTGAGGATCTAGAGAAGAGAAAATGACCAGGTAGGAGGAATAGGAAAAGTATTGTTATTTAGCGTAGGCGGGACACATATTGGCAATGGCAAAAAGTAAAGAAGAGATGAAAGAGGTAATAAAGATAGTGAAGAAAAAAAGTTAGAGGCAAACGTGGGTAAAACAAAGATAGAATTTAAAAAAAGAAAAAAAAGGAGAAAGAGGAAAGTACAAATAAATAATAATACGCAATAAAATTTTATTAACTATAAAAATAGTGGGTATAATAAATTTAAGTGCTTTTCCAATATAGTTGGTTGAATGCGTCACCGCCCCGTTTCTAACCTTCGTTAAGTGTATGCGCTAACTTCATGCCATAGATAACTTCACGCACTTTTACAATTTTAGGTTAAGTCCGCTCCAAGAAGTTTCTTTTTCTCGAAAATGTCCATGCTAGCAGAAAAACGCAGTAAACAAAAGTGGTTACTAAATCCGCAGGGCAAAAATTGGTTGGCAGGTAAATAAAAAATACAAGCGTGAATCAAAAATCGCGCAGTAAAAAATTTCAGATTCAAACAAGTTCGGATTAAAGATATTGGAAAGCATGGGTTGGAAAGAAGGCAAGGGTTTGGGTAAACAGCAGGACGGTATAACGAAACCAATTCGGGTCGCTTTCAAGAATGATAACAAAGGTACTAAGCGCAACCGTCAACTTTTGATAATTTGACTCGGATTTTAGGTCTCGGTTCAAAAGAAACCGCCAGTTCTATGCAGCAAGACCATTTTAACGCTCTACTCCAAACTTTAAACGACAACAGCGAAAACCCGAAGACGAAAAAAAAAATCGCGTCGTTGGAGGAAAGGTCGCAAAATTCTCGTACAAGAGTGCACTATAAAAAATTCACTCGAGGCAAAGACATAAGTAGATACAGTTCAAAGGACATTGCGAGCATTCTGGAGAAAAAGAGTGCGAGTGTCGACAATGTACCCGTCAAAGAGTATAATGATCCGCCGTGTGAAATAAACAAAGGATCGATGACTGATTATTTTACTAAAAAAATACCTAAGTTGCAAAGCGATTCTGATGAAGAACCACGATGTGGCTTAGGGTTTTCGGGTATTACAAACCCCGCCTTCGAACCTTTAGGTCAGACGTTTACGCTACAGAATAAGCATGAATTGGATACAATTTTGGAAGAACCGCCAGTGGAAGAAGAGACTTCGCTCTCTAAGCCAAAGAAACGAAAAAAGAATCAAAGTTACAATCCTTCAGAAGAGGACGTCAAAAAATCTGTCACTGACACCGAGTGTACTACGAAAGCAGAGAAACGTAAAAAAGGAATTGACAATCCCGCAATGCAGATTAATAGTCCATTGGAAGAAAAATGCGTCAAGCGGAAAAAAACTAAAGGAATTGATAACCCCGCTCTCGACGTTGAAGTAGATCTGATGCTGAATGTAGTGTGTGAACCGGTCCCGGTACCCAAAACGAAGAAGAAAAGAGGCTGCGATAACTACGGTTTCGATATTAAAGCGCAAAGAGTTGAGGAGAAGGTTACTTCAATTTCGAGAAGTCTCGACAGGTATCAGGCCGAAGTCGAAAATGACATAAATGAAATTAAGGACGAGGAACTGTACGTAGGGGAATTGAGCAACGGTGACGGTGAAAATCAAAAACAGAAAGATGGTGTGTTGTTGCGATTTAAATATGCTTCGTTCACCAAAGATCCACACTGGACCGTAAGATATAATCAAACGGCGAACTTGGCGAAGAAATCATACAAACACCTGATCAGGGGAGACATCGCCGTCGGTTTTAAAGAAAGCAACTTGCACGAAATTAAAGGATACGGATTAGGGAATAAAATGTAAATTTTTGCATCAAAAATAACATGTGTTTATTTATTTTGTTGTTGTTTGTTTTGAAACGATACATACATTTCCCTCTCATTACCAAAAAATTTGTAAAAACCTACCTCCAGATTTAACACTAATTACAATAAAGCTTGACTGTTCCATCTGCACCAGCGCTAAACACCCACGGCTGTGATGGATGAAAACAAACATCGAACAATCCAAAATCGTTGGTCTTCTTATGGTCTTCGAACCTCTTCAACGGCACAATGAGAGGATTCTGCATCAGATCGCTACAAATTGAACAAATTAGTAAACTCCCGTAAATCAATCACACTTTACTTACTTATAAACCATCCCGTGTGATACAATCAAACTCTTATCATCCGAGCACGACGCGAATAACGGATACCGCTTGTGATAACGCACACTCCGCACCGCTGAACCATGCAACCGCAAAGTCTGATACGGCTTCGTACTTAAATCCAAATCGAACCACAACACTTTCCGATCGTAAGTCCCAACCAGCAAGTTATCACCTCCAGGATGTACATCCATCGTAGCAATCCACTGAGAATTGCTCATCAACTTCTTAACGAGAGTTTGCGCCATTAAGTCGTAAACTCTTACGTGTCGTTGTGTCGCAACAAACAAAAATGGTTTCGATGGATGAAAAATCACAGACTGCACCAAACCTTTCGGTCTCGTAAACGGCAACTGCGATCTACGTTTCGAAATCTGTCCAATTAACACGGAACGATTCTGTCCGTCGGGCATTACAACCGCAAAGTAATCGCCTCGGCCATGCCATGTTATGTGAGTCACTTCCTTAAAATGTGTCAAAATGGCACGATACCCTTTCGAGTACTCATCTTCATTCACTTCACGCCATTCGACCGTAGCACGAACACGTTCATTAATCACCGTATCACTTTTAGGCGAGTCTCTAAGCACCGAGTCCGTTTTACTATTAACCAAAAAATCTCCTACATTCGGATTCAACAAAATCACTTTATTTCCGCTAGCAATTAAAACGAGCGATAACGCCGAGTTTGGACACCACTTCACGGAACGTACCACCGAGTCAGTTTCAATAGTTTTTAAGCAACGTCCAGTATTCACCTCCCAAATTTTCACACTCTGATCATCGGAACCGGTCACCAAATACTGACCAGTTTTATCCGTATCAATGCAACGTATCATATCGCCGTGACCTTTATATTCGATAGCCAAGAATGTCGGGAACGGTTGCAAATTCTTCGGACTAGGAAGCTTCGGTACCAAAGCCTCGGGCTCGATAGTCAGTTTCATCTTTAAACCTCTCGGACACAAATACAAATCGAGACATCGTAAAAATCTCTCTTTTATGTAACGAGGATAAGCAGGCACTTCTCGAAGACTTTTATACTTTTCGGGTACAAAATGCAACTTCCGCTTCCAAGGAGTTTCCTTCTGTTTATTCCACTGCTCGAGCTCGCGTTCGTCGAAAAGATATTCGCTAGGAGGATTGTATGATTCAGCGTGTCCGGGTAGAAACCGTTTTGGCGCTGCAATGTGATCGTGTATACGTCGCATCCTCTCAGCATCATTATCCGTCTGCCACAACATATAAAACTGATCCTTATTCTTCTTCGCCTTCAACTTCTTGTAATGGGCATTACTCTTAATCCATCCCATCTTCAATGCGTGCACCAATTTCGACACCTGCTTAGCCTCGGGTTTGCTTGGCAAGAACGAACGTTTATGTTCGGGAAATTTCCGTAACGGCATTTTCATAACTTCGCCAGTAAACCACTCGACCCACGGCTAAAACAAATTCAAATAACTTTACACCATAAAACATGAAAACTTACGGCATATTCTTCAAAACTTTCATCCGGTACCCGTTGCGAATTAATTCTTTTAATCATTTTAACATCTTCGTCGCTCAGCACAATGTCCTTTCCAGTCTGGGGATCTTTCACGGTCCTCCAAAACTCCGGATCTTCGATTCTCTGTAAAAACTCATCTAATTGATCACGAGCTGCGCCCTTTTCAACTTTCTCTCCGTCCCAATCATAACCGATGTGTTTGTATTCGTCGTACCAATTCAGCGGTACATTTCCGATAGTATTTCTTATGTCTTCTTCATCGGAAGTGTCGTGTTGTTCGTACTCATCCGGTACTGGTTCTTCATCAGTTTCGGCTTCACTAGCTGATTGATTACTTTCTTCTGGTTCCGATTCTTCATCTGATTCGGCTTCACTAGCTGATTGATTGGTTTCTTCCGGTTCTTCTCCATCATCGGTGCCTAATTCTTCGTCAGTTTCGGAAGTTAATTCGGCTTCGCTGTCCGATATATCACTGCTGTCTGGTTCCTCTTCGTCCTCAACATTAAAGTCATCGACGTCACTCTACAAAATACTGAGCATTAGTGAATTACGAAAAAGTACAACTAGTTTACCTCTATTGGTGTTTTTTCAGCTCCAACCGAAAGTCTTCGCTTTAGTTTGTGCCTCAACATTTTATTTTCTGTGTACAAGAAACACACATGTAAAATTTGAGGTTAATTTGTGGCGCCATCTGTTGCATTTCGTACTAGGCTGAAATTTTAATGAAGTTGGGATGTACACTACGCGGCAAAAGTGACGGACATCATCAATAAAAATTACATTAAAAATTGTATTTAATTAGTCCAGTGCATTTAGAAAATTCAATTTTAAAGGGTTTTCCTGGGTGAGTTTAACCCTAAGTTTGCGCACCTCTAAAACCAACCCTTTCTCCGCCATCTTAGATTTGGTGTTTTTTTTTGGAATTTTCATATCTCGTGTTCTAATTATCGCACATGGATAAACTTAGTGTCTTTGGATTAGTTTTGAGTTATATTTTCAATAATATTATATGACAAAAAACTGTGCGTTTAACGGGAAAAAAGTTATTGCTCTTCAAAGTCGACAGGAACGACTTTTTTTTTCCTTTTCGGCTCCTATCTTTTTTCTAGTCCACCTGGCGCTTTTTTATGAGAAAACTTTATCAAAGATAAAGCAATTTCTAGCTTTGACAAAAAAAATTATCTCGATACGATCATTTTTCCCACGTCAATCGACGTGCAAAGTTGCTATGTTCAGTGAGGAATTTTGAACTACGCATGAACAGCGCTCTCGCTAGCGCTACATTTCGTCGTAATACAACTTGTCCCCCGTTCAGTTATTAAAGTAAACGATTGTTATGCATCATACATTGTTTAAATATACCTATGTGTTCAATAAAAACTTTGTAGGAGTAGATTTTTATTTAAAAAATAAACACTTTGATGCATTTAATGATGTCTTTATTCTTTCCAAATGTTATTCATTTACACTATTGATATTTGTTACTAATTATTGGTCACATTCCTTTTTTTGAACGCTGAACTGTGTTTATATTCAATTCAAATTTTGACGGATTTTAGCTTTATAAACATATTTTTTTTTTGCTTTTTCCGAACTTAATTCCGCACTTGAGTTCACGTCCTGTTTTTTTGTATGTGGTTTCCCCAATAGAGGCCCATTCCATAATTTTCACTTTTTCTTTAGTGAATTTCTCACCCTGTCATGATATCAATAGCCATCGTCATCTTCATTCTCACTTATCACAGGTGGTTTGCTTGCTTTTCTTTTCAATGAACCGGTTGATCTGGATAAAGGTACCATCGTTGGAAGTTCGTGATCAACTTCGTCGCCTTCGTCATTCCGGTCCTCTACATCTTCTTTCCCGGTCGTGCAGGTTTCTCCACGGCAAGTTTTGCACAAAACAGAACATTTTAAACCTGCTTTTCGACAATATACATCCACAGAATACAATGTTCAGAAGTTTGCGTGGTATCGGTTCCTGATCGAAGTGCATTTTTCTCTGCACCGATCAACTTTTGCACTTGATTATATGTTTGAAGGAAATGTTGTCTCGCACAAGGAAACAAGGTGCAGAACGAGAGTACGGGAAAAAGAGAGTTTAGGATAGCAAAAGACAAGAGTGTCCACTGAGCCCTGATTTATTTTCCTTGTATGTAAGAAACTTGGAGAAAGAAAGGACAGCAGGTAGGAGGGATAGTGGTGGGAAGAAGAAAAGTGTGGGTTTTAGCCTACGCAGATGATATGGTGGTCTTGGCAAAAACAGAGGACGAAATAAAAAGAATGATAAAAGTGATTAATAGATATTTGGAAAAAAGAAATTAGAATTAAATGTTGAAAAAACAAAAATTATGGAGTTTAAGAAGAAAAAACGTAGAATAAAAGGAGGGAAATGGAAAAGGGGAGAGGAAAAGATAGAGATGGTAGACAAGTATAAATACCTAAGGTATATAGTGAGGTACGACAACAAGGACGAAGACCAAATTAAGGAACTAGAGAAAAAAGGAAATAAAATAATAAGAAGAGGTATGGGGTATAGGAAAAAAAATTTTGCGAAAGACTTGGAGAAAAGAAGATGGATATTTGAGAGGATAGTAAAAAATGTGTTGATGTATGGATCAGAGGTGTGGGGATGGAGAGAATGGGAGAAACTGGAGAAGATACAGTAAAGGTATTGAAGTGGACACTAGGTTTGGAAAAGGAAACACCAGGTTATATAGTTGAAGAAGAATGTAAACTGGAAAAAATAAGAATACAGACAGGAGAAAAGGTAATACGGTATGAAGAAAAGATGGAAAGCAAGAAAGAAAACAAGATATTATATGAATGTTGGAAGGAAGTAGAGGAGCAAAGATAATATATGGTGAAGATGCTAGAAGAAGATATTATGAAAAGGAGGATATGCAAGGAAAGAAATAAAAAGATAAGAGATGGGGAAAGAAGTATGGAACACACAAGCACAAGAAAGAAGAGCAAGAATTAGAGAAAAAAAATACAAGAATTAATAACAGATGGAAAATCGAATTACATAACTGGAAGAATGGCATTAGAAGATAAAAGACTAATTGCAAGATTTAGAGTAGGAAACGAAGAGAATGAAAATAAGTACTGGTGGAAGGACGAAGATAAGAAGTGTATAATGTGTAGGGAGAGGTGGGAAAATTTAAAGCATTTGAAATTAGAGTGTAGTGAAGTAAGAGCGGACGAAAGAGTGAGAAAAGTGTTGTTGGGAGATGAGAAAGATAGTGAAAAAGAACTTGGAAGAAAGAAAAGAGTAGGAATAAGAATAGAATGAAGAGAAGAACCAAAGAAAAACAAATTTTATTTATTTTTTGTTGTTGCTTGTATTATTGTTATGTTAAGAAAAAGCCGAATCTTTTGTTAATATAATTAGAACAAATAAATTGAAATTGAAAATGAATAAGTTTTGTCACAAAAAGCGTCAGGTAGACTGGAAAAAAGGTAGGAGCTGAAAAGAAAAAAAATATTTTTTTAAGTCGTTCTGTCGACTTTTTCCCGTTAAACGCACAGTTTTTGTCATATAACATTGTTGAAATTATGACTCAAAACGAATCCAAAGACACTAAGTTTATGACTGTGTGATAACTAGAGCGCGAGATATAAAAATTCCAAAAAAACACTACATCCAAGATGGCGAAGAAAGGGTTGGTTTTAGATTTAAAAAAAATTAAATTATAATTTTTGATACAGTTTAATTATTTTATTTCCTCTTAAACTATGATAACCCTAGTGTTTCTCTTTCTTATCCCAATCTTTACTTTCAGTACAGTATGTTTTCTAGTTCTACCCATTACTTCTATCCCTACACCTCCGCTTCGTACATTATATCATTCCTTTGACTATCTCCATTTTTTTTCTACTAGCAATAGATGTTGCAACATTGACTGTGTATATCATCACACACTTAACAGACTAATTAAATTTTGTTTACCTTTCTCTCCCAATATCGTTTTTTCTTTCTTTACTTTCTTCTCTTAGTTCTTCAAACTCTTCTCTCATATGTTTAATATTTTCCTATCCCAATTAACCTACATTTTCTTTTTTCCTCCACTTCCCACTCTAAACTATTTTTATATTTTTGTCTCCCCCTCTTAAATATGCAGACATATCTTCATTAATTTTTGTTCTCCTCTCCTGCTCCTGATTATTCGCTCATCTCATTTTGTTATTTCTTCTACCTTCCTCTCAACCTCCCTCTTCTTCTTTTTATAATATAGCCTCCTATCTTCCTGCCCTCCATTTATTTTCTCTTAGTTTTTTACATTCCTCTCTTTCTCTCATATGCTTTCTGCGTACCTCATTATCTTTCTAATTTAATCTCCTCCTCTACTATGTTTGCTGGCGACTCTTTTTATTTGCATTTTTTCTAATTGTTCCCACTCTCTGCATCTCCATGTCTCCGCTCCATATTACATAACACTTTTTACAAGTTTTTTCCATACCCATTTCCGTTTCACCATATCCTTTCCAAATACTCTCTCCACCAAACCCCATACCTGTCTTACTATTCCATATTACCAGAAATACACCATCTCTCCCGGAATGTATAAAGCCCAGATGATTCTATATTTGCATATGAACTTCCCGAAGTTGCCGATAGGTGGCGATACGTGTTACATTATTATAATATTTTAGTTTCCTGTTATTTTCACACCTAACCTTACACTTAATTTAAAATTATAGATTAATTCAAACAAACTGAATAGTATATCCTAGTAATATTTATACAAATAAAATATTAAAATCTATTTTTAAATTATTGCGTTGTTCCGTCGTGTGGTAACATTATTTCCGGTATTACAGCGCGCAGTCATCTTTAATGAAATATAATCGATTCTAAATCGATATCCATCACGACACTATAATCGCGATATTCAATCAATGACGAAACCGGAAAGCCAACGCATAACGTCATCTATCGGTGACTGAAGGAAACACTAACACGTATAAAGAATCTACTGCTTGTATTCAATTCAATATTTATTGTGTCTTAAAAAAATTTTTTTCTATAACAAAAGATTCGGTTTGTCCTTTTACAATCTCAAAAATAAATAAAAACAACATAATATTTCATTAAATTATAATTTAACTAATTTCTGTTTCCTTCTTCAACCTTCCATCCCTCTCTTCTCTAAACTTTCAGTATTTTTCTTTTCCTCTCCTCCATCTCTTTCCTCCTCTCCAACACTTCCCTCATCCATTGTTTTCCTTCCCTTTCTCTCCTAGTAGTAACTTCCATTCCTTTTCCTCGTGTCTTGTTTCCCTGCATCCCTCTTTTATATGTATTATATTTTCCCATTCATCCCCAAACAACCTGCATACTCTCTCCTCATCACTCATCCAATATTTATTTTCATTTTCTTCATTACCCATTCTGAACCTTGCAATCATTCTTATTTCATTCATTCCTTTTCCTTCTGTTATGTACCTTGGTGTCTTGTCTGTCATTATTTTTATGTATTTTCCGTTATATTTTCCTTCCTTTATTTTTGCTCTTCTTTCCTGCTTCTGAGTATCTTTATCTCTTGCAATTATTTCCTCTTCCATCTTTCTCCCTCCCTCTCTTAATCTCTTTATCTCTTCTCTCGCGTATCCCACTCTTTCATAGTATTTTCTTCTTTCTTCTTCCCCATATTTTACCTTCTGTGCCTCGATCTCTTTCCAAACTTCATAAAGTATTTCATTTTCCTTCCTACTTCCCATTTTTCTTCATACCTTACTGCAATTCTTCCTGCTTGTATCCTTATTTTTCTATTTCTAGCTCTTCTTCCACTATATACCCCGGTGTCTCTTTCTCTAGTCCTAACGTCCACCTCCAGTATTTCTCCTGTATCTTCTCCAGCTCTTGCCATTCCCTCCAACCCCAAATCTCCGCTCCATACAGTACCACACTTCTTACCAACTTTTCAAACATCCATCTCCTTTTCTCTATATCTTTACCAAATATCCTTTCTCCTAACCCCCATACTTGTCCTACTATTCTATTTCCTTTCATTTTCATCTCTTTTATATGGTCTCCATCTTTGTTATCATATCTGATGTTGTAACCTAAGTATCTATACTTATCTACTCTCTCTACCTCCTCCTCCCCCCACCACCATTTCACCTTCTTTCGTCTTCCTTTTCTTTTTTAAATTCCATAATTTTGTTTTCCGACATTTGCTGCTAGTTTTTTATTTTCTAGGTATTTCTTCATAAATTTAACTACTCCTCGCATCTCTTCTTCATTTCTCGCTATTGCCACAATGTCATCCGCATAAGCTAAAACCCATATCTTTTTCCTTCCTATTACTATTCCTCCTACTTGATTTTTTCCATTTCCTCCTCAAGATCACTAATGTATATCGAGAATAAGATTGGGCTTAGCGGACATCCCTGTTTTAGTCCTTTTTCCGTCCTAAATTCTCTACCTAGCTTCCTCCCTACCCTCGTTCTACACCTTGTTTCTTCGTATATTTCCTCTATTGCATTTTTATATCTCTGTTTATTCCTACCTCCTCCATCCTTTTCCATAATCCCCTCTTTCCACATTATCAAATGCCGCTTTAATGTCTAGAAATATTGCGTACATCTTTCCTCCTTTCTTTGCTAACTCTTTATTAATTATGTGCTTTAATATGTATATATTGTCTATCGTTCCTCTTCCTTTCCTAAATCCTGCTTGCCAATCCGGTATTATATTCTTTTCTTCTATTTCTTTTTCCAATTTTTTTCTAACTATTTCCGCATTCATTATACTCACTCCTCTATAGTTGTTCGCTTTCTTCCTATCTCCCCCCTTGTAAATTGGGCATATTATTGCCTCTCTCCATTTTTCTGGAAACTCTTCTCCTTTCCATATTCTCTCGAATACTTCTCTTACTTTTTCTCTCATTCCTTCTCCGATGTACCTCCATTGTTCTCCTTGTATTCCATCCGTCCCTTCTGCTTTTCCTTTTTTTACTTTATTTATTGCTCTCTCCATTTCTTCTTTTTCTATTCCACCCTCTCTGTGTCTTATCCTTTTTTTTCAACTTCTTCATTTCTTGCTTTTTTTTCACTCTCTCCTACTAACTTCTTATTGTGTTCTTCCCATTTTTCCCCATCTATATTTGCTTCCATCCTTCCTCCTTTTTTCCTCTTTTTATTAATGAATTCCCATACCTGTCCTTCATTTTTAATTTCTCTAATCTTTATCTCGGTTTGTTTTTATGTTCTTCTTTATTTTTTACACATATTCCCTTAAAATTTACTTTTAACCTTTTGTATTCATCTATCTCTATCTTTCCTTTTTTCCATTTCCTTCTTCCTTTTCTTAATTCTTTTTCCCTCTTCTCGCATTCTCCATTCCACCAATCTTTTCTTTTCCCTAATTCTTGTTTTCTTAATCTATACTTCTATCTTCTCTGTTGCCAATTCCATCCTGGCTGTAATTCTCTCCATCTCTTCCTCCACCTCTCCTTTAGTATTTACTTCCTCTTCCATTTCCTCTTTATACCTTTTTATACTCTCTTCAGTCCATACTTTCTTTTCTCTCCATACCTCTTCTTGTTCTTGTACCTCTTTCTCTCCCTCTTCCATCATGACTACTTCTAGCGGCTGATGGTCCGATTCTATCTCCTTTCCTATTCTTAGTGTTTCTATGTCCTCCTTACTTTTTTCGTTTATAATCACATAATCTATTACTGACTGGCCTCTTTCTCCTACATATGTAAATTCCCCTTTTCCTTCTTCTTCCAAATTTCCGTTCATTATTGTCCAACCTCTTTCTTTACATAGTTCTATCAAAATTTTTCCTTGTCCGTTTATTTTCTTATCCATTGATATCCTATTTCTTATCTCTCCATTTACCATTATTCCTCCCTCCTCTCCTATCCTAGCATTCAAATCTCCTCCTATAATCAACTTGCCTTCATCCCTTGCTTCTATTGCCTTTTCTATAATTCCTTTCGTTGTGTCCATTTTCTTTCCATATATCGTAAAAATTTTGCCCTTCCCTTCCTCTCTTTTCTTTTTGCATACTGAATTTCCCATACATATTTTTTCGGCATCTTATCTTTCTATGTACTCCATTCTTTTTCCTCCATCCACGTTTCTACTAAACCTACCATTTTAAAATCCTTTATATAGTTCCAAAAATCTACACCTTTGTTTTTTATCCCCGCAATGTTCCAAAATAAGATCTTATTTTTTTTCTTTATTTTTACCCCCACCCTTTTCCTCCCTTTTTTTTGCCCTCCCCCCTCTCAAAGTTTAGTTTTTGGTGTCTATTTTCTTATCCTCCCCTCGTTCTCTTCTTTCTTTTCCCTCCACCCACATTTTCCTGTATCCAATTTTCACTCTAAAACCCTCTTCCTCCACTTTTTTTGCTTCCATTCTTATCTTCATCTGTATTTCCCTCTCCCTCTTTGTCCTATCTTCGTCTATGTATATTTTGGTACCTTTCATTCTACTTTTGTTCTTTAGTATCTCTATTTTGTCCTCTAAACTCGACATTTTTATAATCACTATACCTTTTCTTATCTCCACGGCTTCTTCTATTTTCTTTTCCAATCCTACTTACATCTTTATTAGCTCCTTCATTTCTTGTTTTATTTCATACTTTCCTCCCTTTATTTCCATCCCCTTTACTACCAAATTTTTCTTCTTCTCTTTTTTTTTCTACTCTTTTCTCCAGCCCATCACACTTCTCCTCCAAGTATTTACACTTTACCCTTTACACCCATTCTTTTTATTTCCTCTTTTATCTCTTTCATTTCCTCATTATTCTTCTCTTGCACCAATTTCATTTCCTTTATTTCTTTTAACATTTCTTTCCATATCATTTTCATTTCGTCATCGTCTTCTTTTCTTTTGCTACTTCTCTAAACCCTCTCTTTTCTTCTCTCTTCTCCTCCTCTTTCCCTGGTGATCTTTCTATTTTTTTACTTCTTCTAAATAACCTATACAGTTCTTCTTCCTGTCTTCTTTTTTTGTGTCTGTATTTGACCCTTCCGATTCCGACATTTTGATAAATTATATAATGGTATCTTTTAGACTTAATAAACTCCGCTTTAAAACTAACACAAAAATTCACACCTTTCTTTCCGAACTGCTTGTATCTATGGGACGTTCTACATTTCGGGGTAGATGATGTACTTCTGATATTACCTTTTTTTGCTAAACTTTGTATTTGTCCTTCATCACTCTTGTTATATTTCAACATTAAGCCATACATTTTATCGTGTCTCTATTTCCTCATTTCCCCACTCCCATCTCTTATTACTACTTTTACTTTTTTCCTTTAAAAAAAAAACACTAATTTTGTTTTTGTCGTGTTTAGTTTCAACTCTTTCTCTTCAAAGTATCGTTTTATTGTCTTTAGCATGCTTTTTATTCTTTCTTCGTCATCCGCTACTATTACCATTGTCATCTGCGTATCCCAACACCTACACCTTTTTCTTTCCCTTTCCCCGACTATGTTGCCCTTCAACACCTCATTTAGAGATGATTCAAGTCTATTAAAAATAAAGTTGCACTTAAAAGGCATCCTTGCCGTAATCCTTTCTTCGTACAAAACAATTTGTTCAAATTTTTTTACTCTGGACCTTGTCTTCGGTTTTGCTCTCAATCAATTTTTATTTATATTTTTTTTCACAGTTTCTTTCTATTTACGTTGTCGAATGCTGGCTTGCCCAAACCTTACCTCCTTTTTTTATAACTCTTTCAAATTGTAAATTTGTCTACTGTTCTTCCTTTTTAAAACCTGCTTGTCAATCTTGCTCTAAATCTATTTCCACTATCTGTTTTCCCATTCTTCCTCTGAATGATCCTACACTAAATCCTCCTAATTTTTTATTTCTTTTATGCGCTTTTCATTCCATTCTTATATTTTTCTTCTTTTTCCTTGCACCAGAACCGCCTGCTTTAACTTTATCAAATTTGTCTATTGCTTCTTCTATTTCTACTTTTTCAATTCGTCCTTATCTGTTTTTTTTTCTGTTTTATATGTTTTTCTTAGCAAGTTCTCACAACGTTCCTCTCATTTCCCCCCGGTTTATTATTTTTTATTTTATCCTTCTTTTCCCCCAAGTTTGTTCTTTGTTTTTTATTTCTTCGATCTCTTTTTTCGAACTCCATTCTTCAAATTTTGTTTGATAAATTTCACTGAATTATTTTTATTTGTTCTTGCACTCTTCTACATATATTTTCATTTCCTTCTTCGTTTTTACAGCTTCAGTTTTTGTCCTATTTCCATTGTTTTTATTCTGAATCTGACTTTTTAGTTGCTTTTTCCCCCTGTTTCCGGTTCTTTGTCTATAATTATCTCCATTCTTCCTTACCCCTTTTATACTATCTGTTGCTTTTCTTGTGATCCGCTTCATTCTCCTTACCTATTTTACAACTTTTTTACCTCCCCAAGTAATCTATTACAGATTCCCCTACTCCTTCTATAAACGTGAGATCTTCCCGCTTCGCTTCCTCCATGTTGCCGTTTATTATTGTCCATCCTCTTTCTTCACATAACTCTTAACATTGCCCATTTATTGTCCATAGTAGATCTTCTCCTTTTTACTCTTTCATTTATCATCATCCCCCTCTACCCATATTCATACAATTTTTATCTATTATTAGACTTTTGTTTCCATTTCTTTTCCATATATTGTTATTATCACATACCTCTCCCCTTCTTCTGCCGTTACATTAAATTTATCAGTTTTATTACTCATCTCCCTTTCCCTCGTAGCCTTCTGCCTCCCATTACTTTCTGATATCTACTAGAACTCCTCCTTATGCCCTTAATCTGCTCCTCGTTCTTCCGCAAATTGTATCTGCCAAGTAAATTCCTCCGGCATTCTACCCTTCCACTTCTCCCACCCTTTCTCTTCCATTCATGTTTTCACCAACCCCACAATTTAAATCACATTACATTCCTCCCATTTGTATACTTTCAAAATAGTATTTTATTTTCTCTTTTTACTTTTTCTTCTTTCTTTCCTTTTTCAATCCCCCTCCTTATCTTCTTTGTTATTCATTTTCCCATTTTTTCCCTTCTTCTACCATCTCTACTCTTTATTTTGTACATAGATTTTTCTTACAATTTATAACTTATAGCTCTTCCAGTAGGTTAAGTTCTCTGAGAAATCGCAGGACTGATCTTGAATTGAAAGGAGTTTTTACCTCCAGTTCGAGGAAACGTTTCCCAAAACAGTTCCACCTTCTGGAAAGCGTGGCTTCACATTCCGTAAGTAGGTGGATCGGGTCTCTTTCGACGCGCAGCAAAATCTGCATGTCGAGTTAGTTGTTACACCAATCTTAGCAAGATGTCCGCCCCGTCAGAAAACCAGTGAGAATTCTTAAGTGATTCCTGCTAACTGCTAAGTAATCCTTGTACTCTTCGCCGATTAAGTCACCTGTAGATTTTTGGATTAATTGACCCAATGTTCTGAATTTTCCTTCCGTTTTTCAGCCCGGAGTACTTCACGTATTGTGTGCTTGCCAATACCACAGAAAGGCTCTAGTTCTAGAAACGGCGTGGCCGCCCCTTTTTTGGCAAAGGCATCCGCCTGCTCGTTTCAAGGAATCCCAGAATGTCTTGGGACCCAAGCTAAGGTAATCTTATTGCATGCCCCTAGTATATTTAGTTTCTTTTTGCAAGTTTTTACCATCTTTGAGCTGATGATACAACTGCTCAGCGCTGAGATGACCGCCTGGCTATCGGACATAATATTAAACTGCACGCAGCGTTCTATTGCGTGAACTTCCGCCTAAAAGATACTGCTATACTTGCGCATGGGCTCGTAGTATTTAGTGCGTGGCCCAAATACCCCAGCACCAGTACCTTCAGCCGTCTTTGATCCGTCTGTAAACTAGCAGATCTGACTATCTGGCACTGGGGAGAAAGATTCGTCGGCCGCCCAGTTCTCCTTATTGCCTAGTATAATCCGGAAGTTGCCTTCAAATAGGAAGTTCCTGTTGATATCGTCTCTGTGAGAGAGAAGCAGGGGATATCGTCTATTGAGTAAGGTGTGATTAAGCCTCGGACCGCCAATTTTTCTAATCTTTCAAGGCGCAAAAGCGCCAGCCTGCCCTCCCTCTCAATAACAAGATGGAGAGGGGTCAGCCCCAAAAGATGCTCAATGCCTGATATAGAGCAGGTACGCATTGCTCCCGTGATGTATATCCACACGAGTGTCTGCACTCTATCAAGTCTCTTCCTGGCGGTAAACTCAAAGAGTTTTCGCCACTAGACGACCGCAACGTACGTAATGATGGGGCGAACTATCATGCAATAGATCCATCTCAGTATTTCAGGCTTGCAGCCCCATTTTTTACTTGCAAGTTTATTGCATATTAACTGTGCCTTGGTGGCTTTGTTGGTAACATTAGGGGATTTCTTTGCTAGACAAAAGACAAAGAAGATCGTCTACAAGTAGACTCTACATCAGGGGCGATAGAATTCCGTCTTAGGAACATTCTCTGGTGGTATTCAACACAACGGTGGAGTTTCCCAACCTCTTGCTTCAGCCCTTCTGGTCTTCTTGACAATAGGGAAGTAAATCTGTCTTGCCTCCATTGCATCAAGCATGGAGTTATGCGAAGCGTTGTCGAAAGCCCCCTGCAATGTCAAGGAAAGCACAGACACAGTCACTTCCTTCTGCTGTAGTGAAGTACTCAACTTGCTCGTCAGGTGGTACAGGGCGGTTTCTGTAGATCTACCAACTTATATAAGTAGGAGGATAAAGGCGATTCACCATCAAAATCAATTGTCCGATGTAATTACTCTCTGTACATGCAATTACACTAAGTACATGGCGTGTACTTGCATGTGCGAAGAGTGGTTGCGGGGTGTACATGCTGTACCTGCATGCTTACTACATTTTCAATTACTCTCGGTACTTGCAGAGGGTGTAATTAAAATTACATACATTCTTTCAATTTCTTTTATATTTTGATTCTTAATTCCTACAAACTTTTTATAACCCTAATTCAGGGCCGACCACAGCATTCTTTTAGATACACCCTTCATGCGGCAAGAAAGGGATAAACAAATACGATAGAAAAGGATAACGCTGCAAGTTCACACAAGAATTTTTGGATAAACGTCTCAAACACCCGGCATATCGATGCTTACAATAGAACGCTGTTGATTATAATTAACACAATTACATAATTGACATTCAGTTTGAATACTCGGTGTAAACAAAATAATTACATTTATTTCCACGCTATCGATATTGAAAGTACACGGGCGGTGGTACAAGAATTAGAATACAAACCATTGAACAATCACTCATTGCGTGATGTAATTAGCGGTTTTAATTATCAATTATTCAATCACATACACGCCATCTTGGACGGGTGTGGTTTCTTGCAAGAAGGCCATCTTATATGTACATCGAGTATGTGATTTTGAATTTTCATTGTCACCTAATTATATTAAAGTCATTATTAATGGAAATCATGTGGCGGAGGATGGCGCAAATAAACTACATGTTTTTAAATATTTTTTAACAAAGCCACATTATCCTCGACAAAATGGGTGTAAATATGTGTAATTAGCGGTTTTAATTAGCTGAGATTATTTAAATATGATACTACTTTTAAACAATTAAAAATTAACAGGTGTCTACAACCTTATGCTGAAGGGGTTGTTCTACCTGCCCTACGGCGAGGGTCTTGTACCTGTATCGCATTCTTTCCTGTCCGCATAATTAGCATAATATACCGAGCTCAATTACTTCATGTACTTGTGTACTATGTACCTAAAAATCAACACAATGTACAGAGACCAATTACTTCATGTACTTGCGTACAGAGAGAATGTATGTAATTTTAATTACACCCTCTGCAAGTACCGAGAGCAATTGAAAATGTACTAAGCATGCAGGTACAGCATGTACACCCCGCAACCACTCTGCCTTTATGCTCCTACTTATATAGTTGTCCATCAGTTTCTCCAGCGTCTTGAGCAGGAAAGACGAGAGGCTGATGAGCCTGTAAGCCTTAGGATTGGTGGTGTCTTTCTTCCCAGCCTTTGGTATAAATACCACCCTTGTCGTTCTCCAGGCCATCCTAACGCAAGACTACTCCTGAAGATCTTTAACAGGAAAGGAAGCAGTAGTTCGACACCTTTTGCAGATGGACAAGGAAAATCCCATCCATTCTTAATCATAAACTAAAAATTTATAAATATTAAATAAATAATCAAAAATTGTACTAATTGATATAAAAAAAAATCATGCTTGGTTTGATTTTTAATAAACAATTTTTAATATTAAGGGGAACGAGAATAACAAAAATAATAGTAGGTTAAAAAAAAGTAAAAAATTCTAAAAATTAGTAACAACTCATGTACTTTATTTAGTATTTTTAACTGATTTTTGTAGTAAAAAAAAATTGAAAAATCCAAGGAGGCGTTGGCAAAAAAACAAATGTTACGTTGTTACCCAACCCAAAATGTTTCTTAATCAAAAACTAAAAATTTATAAATATTAAATAAATAATCAAAATTGTACTAATTGATATAAAAAAGAATCATGCTTGGTTTGATTTTTAATAAACAATTTTTAATATTAAGGGGAACGAGAATAACAAAAATAATAGTAGGTTAAAAAAAGTAAAAATTCTAAAAATTAGTAACAACTCATGTACTTTATTTAGTATTTTAACTGATTTTTGTAGTAAAAAAATTGAAAAATCCAAGGAGGCGTTGGTTAAAAAAACAAATGTTATGTTGTTACCCAACCCAAAATGTTTCTTAATCAAAAACTAAAAATTTATAAATATTAAATAAATAATCAAAAATTGTACTAATTGATATAAAAAAAATCATGCTTGGTTTGATTTTTAATAAACAATTTTTAATATTAAGGGGGACGAGATTAACAAAATAATAGTAGGTTAAAAAAAGTAAAAATTCTAAGAATTAGTAACAACTCATGTACTTTATTTAGTATTTTTAACTGATTTTTGTAGTAAAAAAAATTAAAAATTCAAGGAGGCGTTGGCAAAAAACAAATGTTACGTTGTTACCCAACCCAAAATGTTTCTTAATCATAAACTAAAAATTTATAAATATTAAATAAATAATCAAAAATTGTACTAATTGATATAAAAAAAATCATGCTTGGTTTGATTTTTAATAAACAATTTTAATATTAAGGGGACGAGATTAACAAAAATAATAGTAGGTTAAAAAAGTAAAAATTCTAAGAATTAGTAACAACTCATGTACTTTATTTAGTATTTTTAACTGATTTTTGTAGTAAAAAAAATTGAAAAATCCAAGGAGGCGTTGGCAAAAACAAATGTTACGTTGTTACCCAACCCAAAATGTTTCTTAATCAAAAACTAAAAATTTATAAATATTAAATAAATAATCAAAAATTGTACTAATTGATATAAAAAAAATCATGCTTGGTTTGATTTTTAATAAACAATTTTAATATTAAGGGGGACGAGATTAACAAAATAATAGTAGGTAAAAAAAAATAAAAAATTCTAAGAATTAGTAACAACTCATGTACTTTATTTAGTATTTTTAAATGATTTTTGTAGTAAAAAAAAAATTGAAAAATCCAAGAAGGCGTTGGCAAAAAACAAATGTTACGTTGTTACCCAACCCAAAATGTTTCTTAATCAAAACTAAAAATGTATAAATATTAAATAAATAATCAAAAATTGTACTAATTGATATAAAAAAAATACATGCTTAGTTTGATTTTTAATAAACGTTTTCAAACAATATTTAATATTAAGGGGGACGAGATTAACAAAAATAATAGTAGGTTAAAAAAGTAAAAAATTCTAAGAATTAGTAACAACTCATGTACTTTATTTAGTTTTTTAACTGATTTTTGTAGTAAAAAAACCCAAGGAGGCGTTGGTAAAAACAAATGTTACGTTGTTACCAACCCAAAATGTTTCTTAATCAAAAACTAAAAGATAAGTAAACAATTCAAACAATTAGTAACAAATCATGTACATTATTTAGTTTTTGTAGTAAAAAATTGGAACATCCAAGGGAGGCGTATGTAAGTTTCTCAATATCAAAAACTAAAAAATTTAAATAATTATCAACAATTTAACTGATCAAAATAAAAAAGTTCATGCTTAATTTGATTTTTAATAAAGGTTTCCAAACAATTTTTAATATTAACGGAAACAAAGTATAAAAATATCATAGTAGGCTAATGAAACACCGTGTTGTAACGTAATTTCTCCTATCAGTGTTGCCAACTTAACTTTTAATAACCGGTATTAACAATAACTTTAAGACAGTTATTGTTAATACCACCTAATATTTAGTCAGTATATGTGTAGTTGAACGCGCAACTGTAATGACATCTTGTTGAACAGGTTTCTTTAAAACCGATCGCAGACATGGCGGAGATATTTGAAAAAACATGTCACTAAAACTTTTTTATTAAAATTAAACATTTTTATAAAAGTGTTAAGCAGGAACGGGTTGAACACCGACATTGTGAGCCGTCCTTAGATGCTGCTTCACATACGACTTGTCGATGAACTTCTTCTCGCATATATCGCAAGAGAACGGCCTCTCTCCTGTGTGAGTACGAATATGTTTCTGTAGTTTGTCGTTGGTAAAATACGATTTGGGGCATACGTGACAAAAGTATTTTTTCACCCGTTCCGGTATTTTCGCGTCGCCCAAGTCGTGCACCTTCTTCATATGTATGTCCAACGATTTTTGATATTTGTATTCGGTGTTGCACATGGCGCACTTAAACAAGCGCACGTTCGAATGCGACGTAATGTGCCTGAGCAACACCGATCGATTTACGCACCTGTGACTGCACAGGTGGCAGGCAAAGTTGCGTTCGCCCGTATGGGTCTTAGTGTGGGCGTCGAGATTCGTTTTGAGAGGAAACCTTCGATTACAGTATGAGCACACGTACTTCCATTGATTACGGTCCTGGTGTACGCACAACTTATGCTTGTGCAAGTCGGACGAGGTGTTAAAAGCTTTCGGGCATTTATCGCACTTATACGCCCGCTTGTTGGCGTGGATTTTTTCGTGATGATACAGATCGCTGCCGGTAATGAATCCTTTACCACAAAATGAGCATATGTGGGGACGTTCGCCGGAGTGGTAGCGTTTGTGCGCTTTTAAATACACGAGACTGACGAACTTTTGTTGGCAGATTTCGCACTGGTATTTTTTTTCGGTTGCGTGAACGTTACGCATATGGCGCTTAGCTAGGTACCGAGTGTTGAAGTTCATGCCGCATACGCCGCACGTGTGGGGTAATACTAAAAAACTTAACTTAGATCAATTTCACGGTAATTCGATACAAACCTTCCAGTTTTACAATGAGATCTTCATTTTGTTGTTGAGTATGTATGTGCACATTTTCTAGTTGTTCATCTCGATGTTGGGTACGTATATGCGTGACTAATAGTAGTTTACGTACAAACGACTGATTACATTGAAAGCAAATGTATTCCTTCGGTGGGGTTTTGTGTTTTATGACCGGCAGTTCATTGTACTGGTTGTGTTGGGCTGCCGAGCGCAAACATAGGTTGCGGAAAGCAAAGGCGGTTTCGAGTTGGGCTAGGCATTCTAAGCACATGCAATAGTCTTCGCTCCATTCCTGTAAAGTTAATGGATACAGATAGACCCTTTGATTTCGGCATATTTACGATTTCAGGTACGCAGGTGCTGAGTTTGTAGATCAATTTGATGTTATTGTAGTCCCTTGCTGATACTTTAATTACATTGTAATCCCATTTCAGGCAAATTATGCAGTTTTGGTCTGAGTTCATTATTACTATTTGTTAGTAAATAAAACCGATTGAGGTTAGGTCAATTTGCGCCCAATAGATGGCGCTTTAATATTGAAAAGAAGTGGCACTTGTTCTTTGTCAACGCCTTCTTAGATATGGTGTTACTTTTTTAAATACAGGTAAATTCAGTTACAAAAAATTATATTTAGATGTTAACAAAGTTTAAAGTAAATCCTATCTATATAGAAAATTTTTCCGAAAAATAACTAAGAAATTACGTCAGAACACCTTAAAAGGTACGGGATGTTCATGATTTTTAAAAATATTTTTATCATAAGCCTACTATGATTATTTATAACTTCATATCCCTAAATATTAATTACTGAAAATCAAATCCAACATGTACTTTTTTAATTTTAATTAGTACAATATTATTTATGAATTTTTAGTTTTTGATTAAGGAAGTTTCGGTTGGGTAACAACATTTTCTTGGAATTTTCAATTTTTTTTTGACTACAAAACACTAAATAATGTACATGATTTGTTACTAATTCTTTGAATTGATTACTTTTTAGCCTACTGTGATTTTTTAAACTTTTTCCCCTTGATGTTGAAAATTGTTTGACAATGTAACATTTGTTTTTTGCCAACGCTTCCTTGGATTTTTAAATTATTCTACTAAAAAATTAGTTACAAAAACTAAATAAAGTACATGATTTGTTACTAATTCTTTGAATTTATTACTTTTTTTAGC
Source organism: Abscondita cerata (assembly GCA_030710515.1). Taxonomy (NCBI): domain Eukaryota; kingdom Metazoa; phylum Arthropoda; class Insecta; order Coleoptera; family Lampyridae; genus Abscondita; species Abscondita cerata. Next base: position 94,495 of record JALBCR010000706.1, read on the forward strand.
CTGCTGTGATTTTTTTTAACTCGCCCCCCTTAATATTAAAAATTGTTTGACAACGTAACATTTGTTTTTTGCAAACGTCTCGGATTTTTAAATTATTTTATTACAAAAATCAGTGACAAAAAACTAAATAAAGTACATAGTTTGTTACTAATTCTTTGAATTAATTACTTTTTTAGTCTGCTGTGATTTTTTTAACTCGCCCCCTTAATATTAAAAATTGTTCGACAACGTAACATTTGTTTTTTGCAAACGTCTCGATTTTTAAATTATTTTATTACAAAAATTAGTGACAAAAAACTAAATAAAGTACATAGTTTGTTACTAATTCTTTGAATTAATTACTTTTTTTAGTCTGCTGTGATTTTTTTTAACTCGCCCCCCTTAATATTAAAAATTGTTTGACAACGTAACATATGTTTTTTGCAAACGTCTCGGATTTTTAAATTATTTTATTACAAAATTAGTGACAAAAACTAAATAAAGTACATAGTTTGTTACTAATTCTTTGAATTAATTACTTTTTTAGTCTGCTGTGATTTTTTTTAACTCGCCCCCCTTAATATTAAAAATTGTTCGACAACGTAACATTTGTTTTTTGCAAACGTCTCGGATTTTTAAATTATTTTATTACAAAAATTAGTGACAAAAAACTAAATAAAGTACATAGTTTGTTACTAATTCTTTGAATTAATTACTTTTTTTAGTCTGCTGTGATTTTTTTTAACTCGCCCCCCTTAATATTAAAAATTGTTCGACAACGTAACATTTGTTTTTTGCAAACGCCTCGGATTTTAAATTATTTTATTACAAAATTAGTGACAAAAACTAAATAAAGTACATAGTTTGTTACTAATTCTTTGAATTAATTACTTTTTTAGCCTGCTGTGATTTTTTTTAACTCGCCCCCCTTAATATTAAAAATTGTTCGACAACGTAACATTTGTTTTTTGCAAACGTCTCGGATTTTTAAATTATTTTATTACAAAAATTAGTGACAAAAAACTAAATAAAGTACATTGTTTGTTACTAATTCTTTGAATTAATTACTTTTTTAGTCTGCTGTGATTTTTTTAACTCGCCACCCTTAATATTAAAAATTGTTCGACAACGTAACATTTGTTTTTGCAAACGCCTCGGATTTTTAAATTATTTTACTACAAAAATTAGTTACAAAAACTAAATAAAGTACATGATTTGTTACTAATTCTTTGAATTTATTACTTTTTAGCCTGCTGTGATTTTTTTAACTCGCCCCCTTAATATTAAAAATTGTTCGACAACGTAACATTTGTTTTTGCAAACGTCTCGGATTTTTAAATTATTTTATTACAAAAATTAGTGACAAAAACTAAATAAAGTACATAGTTTGTTACTAATTCTTTGAATTAATTACTTTTTAGTCTGCTGTGTTTTTTTTAACTCGCCCCCTTAATATTAAAAATTGTTCGATAACGTAACATTTGTTTTTGTAAACGTCTCGGATTTTTAAATTATTTTATTACAAAAATTAGTGACAAAAACTAAATAAAGTACATGGTTTGTTACTAATTCTTTGAATTAATTACTTTTTTAGTCTGCTGTGTTTTTTTAACTTGCCCCCTTAATATTAAAAATTGTTCGACAACGTAACATTTGTTTTTTGCAAACGCCTCTTTGGATTTTTCAATTATTTTACTGCAAAAATTAGTGACAAAAAACTAAATAAAGTACATAGTTTGTTACTAATTCTTTGAATTAATTACTTTTTTAGTCTGCTGTGTTTTTTTAACTTGCCTCCCTTAATATTAAAAATTGTTCGACAACGTAACATTTGTTTTTTGCAAACGCCTCTTTGGATTTTTTCAATTATTTTACTGCAAAATTAGTGACAAAAAACTAAATAAAGTACATAGTTTGTTACTAATTCTTTGAATTAATTACTTTTTTTAGCCTGCTGTGATTTTTTTTAACTTGCCCCCCTTAATATTAAAAATTGTTCGACAAGGTAACATTTGTTTTTTGCAAACGCCTCCTTGAATTTTTAAATTATTTTACAACAATAATTAGTTACAAAAAACTAAATAAAGTACATGATTTGTTACTAATTCTTTGAATTTATTACTTTTTAGTCTGCTGTGATTTTTTTAACTTTATTCTCCTTGATGTTGAAAATTGTTTGACAATGTAACATTTGTTTTTTGCCAACGCTTCCTTGGATTTTTAAATTATTCTACTAAAAAATTAGTTACAAAAACTAAATAAAGTACATGAGTTGTTACTAATTCTTTGAATTTATTACTTTTCTTTAGCTTTCTGTGATTTTTTTAACTCGCCCCCTTTAATACTAAAAATTGTTGGACAATGTAACATTTGCTTTTTGAAAACGCCTTCCTGGGTTTTTTAATTATTTTACTACATAGATTAGTTACAAAAACTAAATAAAGTACATGATTTGTTACTAATTTTTGAATTTATTACTTTTTAGCCTACTGTGATTTTCTTTAACATTATTCCCCTTAATATTGAAAATTGTTTTTTGCAATCGCCTCCTTGGATTTTTCAATTATTTTACTACAAAAATTAGTGACAAAAAACTAAATAAAGTACATAGTTTGTTACTAATTCTTTGAATTAATTACTTTTTTTAGTCTGCTGTGTTTTTTTAACTCGCCCCCCTTAATATTAAAAATTGTTCGACAACGTAACACATATTTTTTTGCAAACGCCTCCTTGGATTTTTCAATTATTTTACTACAAAATTAGTTACAAAAAACTAAATAAAGTACATGATTTGTTACTTGTTCTTTGAATTTATTACTTTTTTAGCCTACTGTAATTTTTAAACTTTATTCCCTTAATGTTGAAAATTGTTCGACAACGTAACATTTGTTTTTTGCAAACGCCTCCTTGGATTTTCCAATTATTTTACTACAAAAATTAGTTACAAAAACAAAATAAAGTACCTAATTTGTTACTAATTCTTTGAATTTATTACTTTTTTTTAGACTACTGTGATTTTTTTTTAACTCGCGCCCCTCAATATTAAAAATTGTTCGACAAGGTAACATTTGTTTTTTGCAAACGCCTCCTCGAATTTTTAAATTATTTTACAACAATAATTAGTTACAAAAAACTAAATAAAGTACATGATTTGTTACTAATTCTTTGAATTTATTACTTTTTTTAGTCTGCTGTGATTTTTTTAACTTTATTCTCCTTGATGTTGAAAATTGTTTGACAATGTAACATTTGTTTTTTGCCAACGCTTCCTTGGATTTTTAAATTATTCTACTAAAAAAATTAGTTACAAAAACTAAATAAAGTACATGAGTTGTTACTAATTCTTTGAATTTATTACTTTTTCTTTAGCTTTCTGTGATTTTTTTTAACTCGCCCCCTTTAATACTAAAAATTGTTGGACAATGTAACATTTGCTTTTTGAAAACGCCTTCCTGGATTTTTTAATTATTTTACTACATAGATTAGTTACAAAAAACTAAATAAAGTACATGATTTGTTACTAATTCTTTGAATTTATTACTTTTTTTAGCCTACTGTGATTTTCTTTAACTTTATTCCCCTTAATGTTGAAAATTGTTTTTTGCAATCGCCTCCTTGGATTTTTCAATTATTTTACTACAAAAATTAGTGACAAAAAACTAAATAAAGTACATAGTTTGTTACTAATTCTTTGAATTAATTACTTTTTTAAGTCTGCTGTGTTTTTTTTAACTCGCCCCCCTCAATATTAAAAATTGTTCGACAAGGTAACATTTGCTTTTTGAAAACGCCTCCTTGGATTTTTTAATTATTTTACTACATAGATTAGCTACAAAAACTAAATAAAGTACATGCTTTATTACTAATTCTTTGAATTTATTACTTTTTTTAGCCTACTGTGATTTTTTTAACTTTATTTCCCTTAATGTTGAAAATTGTTCGACAACGTAACATTTGTTTTTTGCAAACGCCTCCTTGAATTTTTAATTATTTTACTACAAAAATTAGTTACAAAAATCTAAATAAAGTACATGATTTGTTACTAATTCTTTGAATTTATTACTTTTTTTAGCCTGCTGTGATTTTTTTTAACTCGCCCCCTTAATATTAAAAATTGTTCGACAACGTAACATTTACTTTTTGCAAACGCCTCCTTGGATTTTTAAATTATTTTACTACAAAAATGAGTTACAAAAAACTATATAAAGTACATGATTTGTTACTAATTCTTTGAATTTATTACTTTTTTTTAGCCTACTGTGATTTTGTTTAACTCGCCCCCCTTAATATTAAAAATTGTTCGACAACGTAACATTTGTTTTTTGCAAACGCCTCGGATTTTTAAATTATTTTACTACAAAAATTAGTTACAAAAAACTAAATAAAGTACATGATTTGTTACTAATTCTTTGAATTTATTACTTTTTTTTAGCCTGCTGTGTTTTTTTTAATTCGCCCCCTTAATATTAAAAATTGTTCGACAACGTAACATTTGGTTTTTGCAAACGCCTCCTTGGATTTTTCAATTATTTTACTACAAAAATTAGTTACAAAAAACTAAATAAAGTACACGATTTGTTACTAATTCTTTGAATTTATTACTTTTTTTTAGCCTACTGTGATTTTGTTTAACTCGCCCCCCTTAATATTAAAAATTGTTCGACAACGTAACATTTGTTTTTTGCAAACGCCTCGGATTTTTAAATTATTTTACTACAAAAATTAGTTACAAAAAACTAAATAAAGTACATGATTTGTTACTAATTCTTTGAATTTATTACTTATTTTAGCCTACTGTGATTTTTTTAAACTTTATTCCCCTTAATGTTGAAAATTGTTCGACAACGTAACATTAGTTTTTTGCAAACGCCTCCTTGGATTTTTCAATTATTTTACTACAATAATTAGTTACAAAAACTAAATAAAGTACATGATTTGTTACTAATTCTTTGAATTTATTACTTTTTTTTAGCTTACTGTGATTTTTAAACTTTATTTCCCTTAATGTTGAAAATTGTTCGACAACGTAGCATTTGTTTTTGCAAACGCCTCCTTGGATTTTTCAATTATTTTACTACAAAAATTAGTTACAAAAACTAAATAAAATACATGATTTGTTACTAATTCTTTGAATTTATTACTTTTTTAGCCTGCTGTGATTTTTAACTCGCCCCTTAATAGTAAAAATTTTTCGACAACGTAACATTTGGTTTTTGCAAACGCCTCCTTGGATTTTTAAATTATTTTACTACAAAAATTAGTTACAAAAACTAAATAAAGTACATGATTTGTTACTAATTCTTTGAATTTATTACTTTTTTAGCCTACTGCAATTTTTTTAACTTTATTCCCTTTGATGTTGAAAATTATTCGACAACGTAACATTTGTTTTTGCAATCGCCTCCTTAGATTTTTCAATTATTTTACTACAAAAATTAGTTACAAAAAACTAAATAAAGTACACGATTTGTTACTAATTCTTTGAATTTATTACTTTTTTTTAGCCTACTGTGATTTTGTTTAACTCGCCCCCTTAATATTAAAAATTGTTCGACAACGTAACATTTGTTTTTGCAAACGCCTCGGATTTTTAAATTATTTTACTACAAAAATTAGTTACAAAAACTAAATAAAGTACATGATTTGTTACTAATTCTTTGAATTTATTACTTATTTTAGCCTACTGTGATTTTTTAAACTTTATTCCCTTAATGTTGAAAATTGTTCGACAACGTAACATTAGTTTTTGCAAACGCCTCCTTGGATTTTTCAATTATTTTACTACAATAATTAGTTACAAAACTAAATAAAGTACATGATTTGTTACTAATTCTTTGAATTTATTACTTTTTTAGCTTACTGTGATTTTTTAAACTTTATTTCCCTTAATGTTGAAAATTGTTCGACAACGTAGCATTTGTTTTTTGCAAACGCCTCCTTGGATTTTTCAATTATTTTACTACAAAAATTAGTTACAAAAAACTAAATAAAATACATGATTTGTTACTAATTCTTTGAATTTATTACTTTTTTTAGCCTGCTGTGATTTTTTTAACTCGCCCCCCTTAATAGTAAAAATTTTTCGACAACGTAACATTTGGTTTTTGCAAACGCCTCCTTGGATTTTTAAATTATTTTACTACAAAAATTAGTTACAAAAAACTAAATAAAGTACATGATTTGTTACTAATTCTTTGAATTTATTACTTTTTTTAGCCTACTGCAATTTTTTTTAACTTTATTCCCTTTGATGTTGAAAATTATTCGACAACGTAACATTTGTTTTTTGCAATCGCCTCCTTAGATTTTTCAATTATTTTACTACAAAAATTAGTTACAAAAAACTAAATAAAGTACATGATTTGTTACTAATTCTTTGAATTTATTACTTTTTTTAGCCTACTGCAATTTTTTTTAACTTTATTCCCTTTGATGTTGAAAATTATTCGACAACGTAACATTTGTTTTTTGCAATCGCCTCCTTAGATTTTTCAATTATTTTACTACAAAAATTAGTTACAAAAAACTAAATAAAGTACATAGTTTGTTACTAATTCTTTGAATTAATTACTTTTTTTAGTCTGCTGTGTTTTTTTTAACTCGCCCCCCTTAATATTAAAAATTGTTCGACAACGTAACACATATTTTTTGCAAACGCCTCCTTGGATTTTTCAATTATTTTACTACAAAAATTAGTTACAAAAAACTAAATAAAGTACATGATTTGTTACTTGTTCTTTGAATTTATTACTTTTTTTAGCCTACTGTAATTTTTTTAAACTTTATTCCCCTTAATGTTGAAAATTGTTCGACAACGTAACATTTGTTTTTTGCAAACGCCTCCTTGGATTTTCCAATTATTTTACTACAAAAATTAGTTACAAAAAACAAAATAAAGTACCTAATTTGTTACTAATTCTTTGAATTTATTACTTTTTTTAGACTACTGTGATTTTTTTAACTCGCGCCCTCAATATTAAAAATTGTTCGACAAGGTAACATTTGTTTTTGCAAACGCCTCCTCGAATTTTTAAATTATTTTACAACAATAATTAGTTACAAAAAACTAAATAAAGTACATGATTTGTTACTAATTCTTTGAATTTATTACTTTTTTTAGTCTGCTGTGATTTTTTTTAACTTTATTCTCCTTGATGTTGAAAATTGTTTGACAATGTAACATTTGTTTTTTGCCAACGCTTCCTTGGATTTTTAAATTATTCTACTAAAAAAATTAGTTACAAAAAACTAAATAAAGTACATGAGTTGTTACTAATTCTTTGAATTTATTACTTTTTCTTTAGCTTTCTGTGATTTTTTTAACTCGCCCCTTTAATACTAAAAATTGTTGGACAATGTAACATTTGCTTTTGAAAACGCCTTCCTGGATTTTTTAATTATTTTACTACATAGATTAGTTACAAAAAACTAAATAAAGTACATGATTTGTTACTAATTCTTTGAATTTATTACTTTTTTTAGCCTACTGTGATTTTCTTTAACTTTATTCCCTTAATGTTGAAAATTGTTTTTGGAATCGCCTCCTTGGATTTTTCAATTATTTTACTACAAAAATTAGTGACAAAAAACTAAATAAAGTACATAGTTTGTTACTAATTCTTTGAATTAATTACTTTTTTAAGTCTGCTGTGTTTTTTTTAACTCGCCCCCCTCAATATTAAAAATTGTTCGACAAGGTAACATTTGCTTTTTGAAAACGCCTCCTTGGATTTTTTAATTATTTTACTACATAGATTAGCTACAAAAAACTAAATAAAGTACATGCTTTATTACTAATTCTTTGAATTTATTACTTTTTTAGCCTACTGTGATTTTTTAACTTTATTTCCCTTAATGTTGAAAATTGTTCGACAACGTAACATTTGTTTTTGCAAACGCCTCCTTGAATTTTAATTATTTTACTACAAAAATTAGTTACAAAAATCTAAATAAAGTACATGATTTGTTACTAATTCTTTGAATTTATTACTTTTTTAGCCTGCTGTGATTTTTAACTCGCCCCCTTAATATTAAAAATTGTTCGACAACGTAACATTTACTTTTGCAAACGCCTCCTTGGATTTTTAAATTATTTTACTACAAAAATGAGTTACAAAAACTATATAAAGTACATGATTTGTTACTAATTCTTTGAATTTATTACTTTTTAGCCTACTGTGATTTTGTTTAACTCGCCCCCTTAATATTAAAAATTGTTCGACAACGTAACATTTGTTTTTTGCAAACGCCTCGGATTTTAAATTATTTTACTACAAAATTAGTTACAAAAACTAAATAAAGTACATGATTTGTTACTAATTCTTTGAATTTATTACTTTTTTTAGCCTGCTGTGTTTTTTTTAATTCGCCCCCCTTAATATTAAAAATTGTTCGACAACGTAACATTTGGTTTTTGCAAACGCCTCCTTGGATTTTTCAATTATTTTACTACAAAAATTAGTTACAAAAAACTAAATAAAGTACACGATTTGTTACTAATTCTTTGAATTTATTACTTTTTTTTAGCCTACTGTGATTTTGTTTAACTCGCCCCCTTAATATTAAAAATTGTTCGACAACGTAACATTTGTTTTTGCAAACGCCTCGGATTTTTAAATTATTTTACTACAAAATTAGTTACAAAAACTAAATAAAGTACATGATTTGTTACTAATTCTTTGAATTTATTACTTATTTTAGCCTACTGTGATTTTTAAACTTTATTCCCTTAATGTTGAAAATTGTTCGACAACGTAACATTAGTTTTTTGCAAACGCCTCCTTGGATTTTTCAATTATTTTACTACAATAATTAGTTACAAAAACTAAATAAAGTACATGATTTGTTACTAATTCTTTGAATTTATTACTTTTTTTTAGCTTACTGTGATTTTTTTAAACTTTATTTCCCTTAATGTTGAAAATTGTTCGACAACGTAGCATTTGTTTTTTGCAAACGCCTCCTTGGATTTTTCAATTATTTTACTACAAAAATTAGTTACAAAAACTAAATAAAATACATGATTTGTTACTAATTCTTTGAATTTATTACTTTTTTAGCCTGCTGTGATTTTTTAACTCGCCCCCTTAATAGTAAAATTTTTCGACAACGTAACATTTGGTTTTTGCAAACGCCTCCTTGGATTTTTAAATTATTTTACTACAAAAATTAGTTACAAAAAACTAAATAAAGTACATGATTTGTTACTAATTCTTTGAATTTATTACTTTTTTAGCCTACTGCAATTTTTTAACTTTATTCCCTTTGATGTTGAAAATTATTCGACAACGTAACATTTGTTTTTTGCAATCGCCTCCTTAGATTTTTCAATTATTTTACTACAAAATTAGTTACAAAAACTAAATAAAGTACATGATTTGTTACTAATTCTTTGAATTTATTACTTTTTAGCCTGCTGTGATTTTTTAACTCGCCCCCCTTAATAGTAAAAATTGTTCGACAACGTAACATTTGGTTTTTGCAAACGCCTCCTTGGATTTTTAAATTATTTTACTACAAAAATTAGTTACAAAAAACTAAATAAAGTACATGATTTGTTACCAATTCTTTGAATTTGTTACTTTTTTTAGCCTACTGCGATTTTTTTTAACTTTATTCCCTTTGATGTTGAAAATTGTTCGACAACGTAACATTTGTTTTTTGCGAACGCCTCCTTGGATTTTTAAATTATTTTACTACAAAAATTAGTTACAAAAAACTAAATAAAGTACATGATTTGTTACTAATTTTTTGAATTAATTACTTTTTTTAGCCTGCTGTGTTTTTTTTAATTCGCCCCCCTTAATATTAAAAGTTGTTCGACAACGTAACATTTGTTTTTGCAAACGCCTCCTTGGATTTTTCAATTATTTTACTACAAAATTAGTTACAAAAACTAAATAAAGTACACGATTTGTTACTAATTCTTTGAATTTATTACCTTTTTTAGCCTATTGTGATTTTTTTTTAACTTTATTCCCCTTAATGTTGAAAATTAGTTCGACAACGTAATATTAGTTTTTTGCAAACGGCTCCTTGGATTTGTCAATTATTTTACCACAAAAATCAGTTAGAAAAACTAAATAATGTACATGATTTGTTACTGATTCTTTAAATTTTTTATTTTTTTAGCCTACTATAATTTTTTTTACTTCGTCTCCTTTAAGATTAGAAATAGTTTGGAAACCTTTATTAAAAGTCAACTTTTATTATTTCGATTATTGCAATTTTTGATTATTTATTATTTTTTTAGTTTTTGAATAAGACTTTGACTTGAATAACAACATAAACATTTGTTTTTTACAAGCGCCTCCTAGGATCTTCTAATTTTTTATTTATTACAAAAATCAGAAAAAAGTAAATACTGTACATTTTTTTTATTATAATTTTTTAAAATTTGCCCTACTTAAAATCAAATTCAGCATAAACTCTTTTTATTTTAATTAGTACAATTTTTGATAATGTATTTATTATTTATAATGTTTTAGTTTTTGATTCCCAAACTTTAGGTTGGGTAACATTACATTTATTTTATGCAAGCGCCTCCTTGGATTTTCTAATTTTTATTAACTACATAAATAATTTACAAAAAACTAAATAATGTACATGATTTGGTACCAATTTTTTAAATTTTTTTCCTTTTTTTACCTTCGACCCGTTTAATATTAAAAAAAGGTTTAATTAAAAATCAAATCCAGCATGAACTTTTTTATTTCAATTAGTACAATTTATTATTTATGATTTTTCAAATTTTGATTAAGAAACTTCGGGTTGGGTAACGTAACTTTAGTTTTTTGCAAACGCCTCCACAGTTACAAAAACCACTCATAGCCTACTAGGATTTTTTTAATTTACTTCCAGTTAATTAAAAATTGTGTGGAAAACATTTATCAGAAAAGTAGCGTGGTTATTTTTGTACATTTTTAGGTTATGATCAGATTTTCACATTTTAACCCAGTTTAACCTAACATTTCTTTTTTTTTTCAACGCCTACTTAGTTATTAATACTCACTTTTTCAAAGGCGACTACGATCTTGGTTTGAGATTCGCTTATTAATAAAAACCTAATCGAGCATGGGTTATTTGATTTCTGTCAACGCTTTCTTAGATCTTAACTACATTTATAAAAAATTTGCTTTATTAATATTTATTTTTTTTAAGTACAGACATATGTAGACGTAGGGTCCTGTCCTAATAAATACTTATGACTAGAGGGGGGCGATCGTCGCCTCGGCTTATTTTTCAGCCTGCAACTGAATCCGTTAAGGTTCGAGGGATGCACTGGCGCCGTACTTACCAGCATGGGGTACAAAAACGTGGAGATGGTGTCTTGTGCGACCGAATTACGTGCGACGCACGTGTAGACGCCCATGTCTTCCCATCTGACGTTACGTATCCTCAATTCACCGCCGCTTAAGATTGAAAGCCGCCCGTCGCCGTTGCCCCCGACGACGCGTTCCGAAGGATCCAACCAGATGATGTCCGGAATCGGGTTTCCGCTCGCTTTGCATGGAAGCGCGATGTCGCTGCCGATGTTGTCCAGGTAGATTGTGTTGAAGAGGACGATGCGCGCTGGAGATCGCGACGCCAGCATCTCTCCGGCCAGCAGTTGCGTGAAGTTTCTTTCGGAGGCGGCGCCGTTGCGCATCAGATACAACTTCGTTTTCGTCGTGGCGATTTGCGATCCGGATTCGGCCAGACACGTGAAGATCCCTTCGTGGACGCCCAACGCCGAATTGATCACCAAGCGGATCTTCGCTTTCGCGATCCCGTGCGACGGATTGTCGTTGATGGCGTTCGTTTCGAAGCTTTCGTTCTGGAATGAGTCGGTGGAAACGAGCACTACGTGTCGCGACACGTGGAATCATTACCTCGGTCAAGGGCGTGTTGCCTTCAGCCACTGCATAACGGGAGCCGGCGAACCCATTGCCTCGCATTCGATTTCGACGCGCGAACCCAACGGCCTGCTGATGATCTGCGGGGGCGACTGACTTATCCTTACCCAATCTCGCTGCCTGCCGCTTATCATCCCCAAAGGATTTCCTAAGATATCGTTATCGAGCTCGTCGTTCAACCGGCGACAATGCGCGCCGTGAACCCAAACAGCTGCCACGATTAATACTGATAGTTTCATCTGCAAATACATGAGTCACACTTAAAACACAGATAAGGGATAATAAAGTCGCTTACCATTTTGTCGCAACTGATGGAATCTGACTGATCCTCAATGCGAAGCATTCGCCCTTTATATGCGCGGAGGCAACCAGCAGATGATCGTCTTAAACGGTTTTCTCCTTCTCGGGCTGGAACCCATGCTGCGTCTCATCGTCAAATTATTATAATAACAACCCCATCAAGTACCACAATATCAACTAAATTAACGCGCGTAATTACAATCAAGCGTTCCATTGTTTGTTGCGGGCGCCGAAAGTCTGTGTCTCTACGCCTCCTACTCCTCAGCCGTCGCCGCCGCCGTCGCTTCGGAACAGTCAAAACGAAACCGGAAATTGAAATCCTCGACCACAATGATAATTAGTTCGAGAAGACGTCGTAAGGCTTCGATTTCGACGGACGCCAAACCTTTAACGAGACAAGCTGAAAAATTACCCCCGTCATCGATTTCTCTTCTATTTTTATCTTGATTTGATGAATTGAATGGATGTAATTTTTTTTCCACGTGTAATTTTCATAATTTCGCGCGGAAGTGTGACGGTCGGCCGATAGGTGGCGCGCAACTGTGCAATATACACGGCGGATCAATAGCAATCATCGCATTTTAATCCGATCCGGTTTGAAGGACCACCAACGGTAAGCTTTATTTTTATTTAGTTTTGGGTAAACGTTGTGCTGGGGTAACAGTATCTTCGGAAACGTATTTTCTTTGAAACACCGAAGTTCCGTCTCGAATGACCAGAACACGTAACAATATAGACGATAATAATAAATGAGTTTCGAAGGACTAAAAATTATTTTAGCTCGACACTTTGTAAGTATTTGGGTAACATAAGAATCACTTCACGTTTTTGAATTACCCAGACTAAGTCCGGTTTGAAGGACCACAACTACACACATAAGCATTGTTTAAAAGTAAACTAGTTCTCAAATCATTGAAATTTTTTAATCTGGCCGAAGGACCAACTTAGTTTTCAATTTTGGTGGCTAAAAAAAGTGAAGGAATTTTTAGATTTTTGAAAATCTTAGCCTTAAGGGGGGAAAGAATGCGGTTTTTGTGTTCAATATGTTAAAATCACTTCGTATAAATATTAAACTTACTCGATCCGGTTCGGAGGACCAAACATCTATTTTTTATTATCATCAAAAACATCTGTTTTGTTTAATTATTATTTTTTGAAGAGGTTGTTTAATTGGCTGTTGATTTTACCAACAAAATGTTGCGTGAGTTTGATCGAATTTTGTTTTCTGTTTAAAACTTATTTTGTTTAATTATAATTTTTGCTAGAAATTGCTAAATTGTTTCCAATTGGTTGTTGGTTTTACCGGCCCTTTGAGGCAACCAATACAAAATGTTGCATCAGTTTTAACCGGATTATATTTTCTTTAAAAACCATAATTTGTTTAAATGAAGCTTCTGGAAGAAGTTGTTTAATTTTTTCCATTTGTTTGATGATTTTAAATGCTCTTGAGGCATCCACTACATAATGTTGTTCCAGTTTTAACCAGAATTTACTTTCTTTTAATTAATTTAATTGTTTTCAATTTTTGTTGGTTTTCTTGAGGCATTCACAACCAAATGTTGCGTCAGTTTTAACAAGATTTTGCTTTATTTATAAAAATATATTTTGTCTAAATGTAATTTTTAGAAAAAGTTTTATTTTTCTACTTGTTTGTTGATTTTACCATGTTTTTGAGGCTGTCAATACAAAATGTTGCGAGAGTTTTAATCAGATTTTGATTTCTTTTAAAATTTTACTTTGTTTAATTATAATTTTTGGATAAGGTTCTTTATTTGGCTGTTGATCTTACCAAGCCCTTAAGGCATTTACTACAAAATGTTGCAAGAGTTTAAATCAAATTTTGTTTTCTTTTCAAAATTTACTCTGTTTAATTACAGTTTTTATGAGAAATTGCTAAATTGTTTTTAATTGGCTATCGATTTTACCAGGCTTTTGAGGCATTCACTACAAAATGTTGTGTCAGTTTTAACTTTAACCTTTCTTTGTTTAATTATAATTTTTGGAAGAAGTTGTTGTTTCCAATTGTTCGTTGATTTTACGATTCTTTTGAGGCATCCACTACAAAATGTTGCCCCAATTTTAACCGTATTTTGTTTTCTTTTAAAATTCTACTTCGTTTAATTATAATTGTTGGAAAGTTGTTTATTTTTTTCCATTTGTTTGATGATTTTAAATGCTCCACTACAAAATGTTGTTCTAGTTTTTATCAGAATTTACTTTCTTTTAATTATTTTAATTGTTTCCAATTGTTTGTTAATTTTACCATGTTTTTGAAACAGTCACAACTGTTTAATTGTTTCCAATTGTTTGTTGGTTTTCTGGAGGCATTGACAACAAAATGTTGTGTTAGTTTTAACCAGGTTTTGCTTTATTTATAAAATTTATTTTGTTTAAATATAATTTTTAGAAAAGTTTTATTTTTTTTACTTGTTTGCTGATTTTACCATGTTTTTGAGGCTATCAACACAAAATGTTGCAAGAGTTTTAATCAAATTTTGTTTTCTTTTCAAAACTTACTCTGTTTAATTACAATTTTTGGGAGAAATTGCTAAATTGTTTCTAATTGGCTGTCGATTTTACCAGGTTTTTAAGGGATTCACTACAAAATGTTGTTCCAGTTTTAACCAGAATTTACTTTCGTTTAATTATTTTAATTGTTTCCAATTGTTTATTAATTTTACCATGTTTTTGAAGCAGTCAAAATTGATTTCAATTGTTTGTTGGTTTACTTGAGGCATTTACAACAAAATGTTGCGTCAGTTTTAACAAGATTTTGTTTTATTTATAAAAATGTATTTTGTTTAAATATAATTTTTAGAAAAAGTTTTATTTTTTCTACTTGTTTGTTGATTTTACCATGTTTTTGAGGCTGTCAATACAAAATGTTGCGAGAGTTTTAATCAGATTTGTTTTCTTTTAAAATTTTACTTTGTTTAATTATAATTTTGGATAAAGTTGTTTATTTGGCTGTTGATTTTACCATGCTCTTAAGGCATTCACTACAAAATGTTGCAAGAGTTTAAATCAAATTTTCTTTTCTTTTCAAAACTTACTCTGTATAATTACAGTTTTTATGAGAAATTGCTAATTGGCTATCGATTTTACCAGGCTTTTGAGGCATTCACTACAAAATGTTGTGTCAGTTTTAACTTTAACCTTTCTTTGTTTAATTATAATTTTTGGAAGAAGTTGTTGTTTCCAATTGTTCGTTGATTTTACGATTCTTTTGAGGCATCCACTACAAAATGTTGCGCCAATTTTAACCGTATTTTGTTTTCTTTTAAAATCCTACTTTGTTTAATTATAATTGTTGGAAAGTTGTTTATTTTTTTACATTTGTTTGATGATTTTAAATGCTCCACTACAAAATGTTGTTCTAGTTTTTATCAGAATTTACTTTCTTTTAATTATTTTAATTGTTTCCAATTTTTTGTTAATTTTACCATGTTTTTGAAACAGTCACAACTGTTTAATTGTTTGTTGGTTTTCTGGAGGCATTGACAACAAAATGTTGTGTTAGTTTTAACCAGGTTTTGCTTTATTTATAAAATTTATTTTGTTTAAATATAATTTTTAGAAAAAGTTTTATTTTTTCACTTGTTTGCTGATTTTACCATGTTTTTGAGGCTATCAACACAAAATGTTGCAAGAGTTTTAATCAAATTTTGTTTTCTTTTCAAAACTTACTCTGTTTAATTACAGTTTTTAGGAGAAATTGCTAAATTGTTTCTAATTGGCTATCGATTTTACCAGGCTTTTGAGGCATTCACTACAAAATGTTGTGTCAGTTTTAATTTTAAACTTTCTTTGTTTAATTATAATTTTTGGAAGAAGTTGTTGTTTCCAATTGTTCGTTGATTTTACGATTCTTTTGAGGCATCCACTACAAAATGTTGCGCCAATTTTAACCGTATTTTGTTTTCTTTTAAAATCCTACTTTGTTTAATTGTAATTGTTGGAAAGTTGTTTATTTTTTCCATTTGTTTGATGATTTTAAATGCTCTTGAGGCATCCACTACAAAATGTTGTTACAGTTTTAATCAGAATTCACTTTCTTTTAATTATTTTAATTGTTTCCAATTGTTTGTTGATTTTACCATGTTTTTGAAGCAATCAAAATTGTTTAATTGTTTCCAATTGTTTGTTGGTTTACTTGAGGCATTTACAACAAAATGTTGCAAGAGTTTTAATCAAATTTTGTTTTCTTTTCAAAACTTACTTTGTTTAATTACAATTTTTGGGAGAAATTGCTAAATTGTTTTTAATTGGCTGTCGATTTTACCAGGTTTTTAAGGCATTCACTTCAAAATGTTGTGTTAGTTTTAACTTTAAACTTTCTTTGTTTAATTATAATTTTTGGAAGAAGTTGTTTAATTGTTTCTATTTGTTTGTTAATTTTGCCATGTTTTTGGGGTAGTCACTACAAAATGTTGCGAGAGTTTTAATAGGTTTTGTTTTCTTTTAAAAATTTACTTTCTTTACTTACAATTTTTAAATGAGGTTGTTTAATTTGCTCTTGATTTTACCATGCTCTTAAGGCATTCACTACAAAATGTTGCAAGAGTTTTAATCAGATTTTGTTTTCTTTTTAAAACTTACTTTGTTTAATTACAATTTTTGGGAGAAATTGCTAAATTGTTTCTAACTGGCTGTCAATTTCACCAGGCTTTTAAGGCATTCACTACAAAATGTTGTGTCAGTTTTAACTTTAAACTTTCTTTGTTTAGTTAGAATGTTTGGAAGACGTTGTTTAATTGTTTCCAATTGCTCGTTGATGTTACGATGCTCTTGAGGTATCCACTACAAAATGTTGTTCCAGTTTCAACCAAAATTTACTTTCTTTTATTTATTTTAATTGTTTCTAATTGTTTGTTGATTTTACCATGTCTATGAAGCAATCAAAATTGTTTAATTGTTTCCAATTGTTTGTTGGTTTCCTTGAGGCATTTACAACAAAATGTTGCGTCAGTTTTAACAAAATTTTGCTTTATTTATAAAAATGTATTTTGTTTAAATATAATTTTAGAAGAAGTTTAATTTTTCCAATTGTTTGTTGATTTTACCATGTTCTTGATGCAGTCACTACAAAATGTTGCAGAAGTTTTAATCAGATTTTGTTTTCTTTTAAAATTTTACTTTGTTTAATTATAATTTTTGTTAGAAATTGCTAAATTGTTTATAATTGGTTGTTGGTTTTACCGGACCTTTGAGGCAACTAATACCAAATGTTGCGTCAGTTTGAACCGGATTTTAATTTCTTTTAAAGCCATAATTTGTTTGAATGAAGTTTTTGGAAGAAGTTGTTTAATTTTTTTCAATTGTTTGATAAATTTATATGCTATTGAGGCACTTACTACAGAATGTTGAGTTAGTTTTAACCAGATTTTGCTTTTTTGAAACTTAGTTTGATTAAATATAATTTTTGGAAGAAGTTATTTAATTGTTTTCATTTGTTTGTTAATTTTGCCATGTTTTTGGGGTAGTCACTAGAAAATGTTGCGAGAGTTTCAATAGGTTTTGTTTTCTTTTAAAAATTTACTTTCTTTACTTACAATTTTTAAATGAGGTTGTTTAATTGGCTCTTGATTTTACCATGCTCTTAAGGCATTCACTACAAAATGTTGCAAGAGTTTAAATCAAATTTTGTTTTCTTTTAAAACTTACTTTGTTTAATTACAATTTTTGGGAGAAATTGTTAAATTGTTTTTAATTGGCTGTCGATTTTACAAGGCTTTTAAGGCATTCACTTCAAAATGTTGCAAGAGTTTAAATCAAATTTTGTTTTCTTTTCAAAACTTACTCTGTTTAATTACAGTTTTTAGGAGAAATTGCTAAATTGTTTCTAATTGGCTATCGATTTTACCAGGCTTTTGAGGCATTCACTACAAAATGTTGTGTCAGTTTTAACTTTAACCTTTCTTTGTTTAATTATAATTTTTGGAAGAAGTTGTTTAATTGTTTCCAATTGTTTGTTGATTTTACGATTCTTTTGAGGCATCCACTACAAAATGTTGCGCCAATTTTAACCGTATTTTGTTTTAAAATCTTACTTTGTTTAATTATAATTGTTGGAAAGTTGTTTATTTTTTTCCATTTGTTTGATGATTTTAAATGCTTTTGAGGCATCCACTACAAAATGTTGTTCCAGTTTTAACCAGAATTTACTTTCCTTTAATTAATTTAATTGTTTCCAATTTTTTGTTGGTTTTCTTGAGGCATTCACAACAAAATGTTGCGTAAGTTTTAAACAGATTTTGCTTTTTTTATAAAAATGTGTTTTGTTAAAATATAATTTTTAGAAGTAGTTTAATTTTTTCACTTGTTTGTTGATTTTTCCATGTTTTTGATGCAGTCACTAGAAAATGTTGCGAGAGTTTTGAACAGATTTTGTTTTCTTTTAAAATTTTACTTTGTTTAATTATATTTTTTGGAAAAGGTTGTTTAACTGACTGTTGAGTCTACAATGCACTTATGGCATTTACTATAAAATGTTGCAAGAGTTTTATTCGAATTTTGTTTTCTTTTCAGAACTTATTTTGTTTAATTACAGTTTTTGGGAGATATTGTTAAATTGTTTCTAATTGGTTGTTGATTTTACCGGACTTTTGAGGCATCAATAAAAAAATGTTGCGTCAGTTTTAACCGGATTTGACTTTTTTTTTAAAACATAATTTGTTTAATTAAGGTTTTTGGAATTATTTATTGACATTAATGATCTTGAGACATCCACTTCAAAATGTTGTATCCGTTTTAACCAGATTTTACTTTTGTTTGTAAATCTTACTTTGGTTAATTACCATGTCTGGAAGAAATTGTTTCAAAATCAAAACCGTTTAAAAGAAATCTAGTTCTCAAATAATTCAAATAGAGAATTATTTAATCTGGCCCGAAGGACCAACCTAGTTTTCAATTTTGGTGGATCTGACACACAACAAGCTTATTCGTAGTATTGAAAAATTTTTTGGCTAAAAGTAGTGTAGGAATCTTTAAATTTTTGAAAGTCTTAAATTTAAAGTGGGGAAAGAGTGCGGTTTTTGTGTTAAGATCACTTCGTATAGAACTCGATCCGGTTTGAAGGACCAAAATTCTATTTTTTATTATCATATCATGAATCACTTTAGAAACAAATACTGACATAAATTTATTTATTTTTTAAAAATTCAAGAAATACTCGCCCCGAGGAGCAACGCATTTAATCAAATGATTGCTTATTTTTGATTATTATAAGGTTGATTTACTTTTGACGTTGTACTTGATCTTTATTCAAATGTACGATTAAAATCCGGCTCGAAGGACCAGAAATCTTTTTTTATAGTAAGGTTCTCAAAAATGTTTGACATCAATTTATGTTTAGTAGTTTAGAATTAGTCTGTTCAATTTCTCAGAAACATAACACACAAGTCATATAAATCGATCGAAGGACCTACAAATTACAAAGTAATTTCCAAATTTTTAAAACTTAGATTATTTTAATAGCACACAAAACAATTTATTTATATTTGACGGTCTGTGAAACACGAATAAATGCACGAGTAATGTCGGTAGAAAGCAATCTGAGTAGAAGGACCAGAAAAATATGTGGGTAACACTTTGTAATTCTTTAAAATCTAATAATTTATATTTCAAAGAATGTCTATTTTAACCGTAACATGTGAATAAAGTTTTTATCAAAGTAATCCGGTTTGAAGGACCACGGCAAATTTAAGTGTTTAAAATTTAAAGTTCAAAACATTGTGTACATTTTGAAGAACATTTGTTAAATAAATGATTATTTTAGTGTGAGTATTTGACGAGCAGTTCGTATTTTTGAAATACCCAGATGTAATCCGACTCAGAGGACCAGGATTTAACGTAGTCTGCTTGGATGTTTAATACAATTCAAAAATGAGAAATTTTTCCCAAGTATAAATTATACAAAGCGAATGTAGAAATGAAAACTGTTTACTCCGGTTCAAAGGACCAACACATAATGTAAGTAGCTTCAGTATAACTGCTGGAAAAACTGTCTTTGAATTTTAAACGTGAATAATTTAATTTATCGTAATACGTAATTAGATCCGGTTTGAAAAACCAAACATTATTTTCTAATGAAATTAATTAATGCCTTGAACTCGAAAATTTACGTTTCGAAACATTTACGGGAAAGAAGTAGTTTGTCCGGTTCGAAGGACCAACACGTAATCTGAACAATTTTACACGTTATGTGTCTCTCCGCTTCCTATTTCGCAACCGCTTTCTCTTCGGAACGATCAAAATAGTCTGGAAAGACGTCGTAAGGTGTTGTTTTCAACGGACGCCAAATTTTAACGAGACAAGCTGAAATATTACCTCCGTCATCGATTACTCTACTATTTTTATCTCGATTTGATAAATTGAATGGAAGTTTTTTGTGTTTCACGTGTAATTTTCATAATTTTATCCGAAAGTTACACCGTCGGCCGATGTATGACGGGCAATTGTTTGAAGAACCACACCTTAAAATCCGGTTCGAAGGACCATAATTTTTTTTCGTTTTAAATATTTTTTAAAATGTTTGACAAATTCTGTTGAGTACATTTACATTTTTAATGCTTATTATTTGATTTGTTCCATATAAAAAATTAGTAAAAACTACTTAGTAACGAGTACAGGCACAAACTGTTAATAAACAAATTCGATTCGAAGGACCATCACTTGATTTTCATTTTTTTAACATTTTGATCATTTTAAATTAGATTAATCCATTTTTAATCTTAAAGCAACCAGTAATTAAAAATGATTTTAAAGGACAAATTGGTTTAAAAAACGAATCCGGTTTGAAGGACCAACAAATAATTACTTTTTTGTATGTTTCTTTTAATAAATCCGACATTTTTACATCGTTTTTTAAAATTCGAACCGATATTGTAATGAAAACTTCACTATATTGGAATCCGGTTTGAAGGACCACTTAATTTCGAGTGCACTAAGATTGCTACGAAAACAAAATATTTTTTGGCACAAACGCATTATAAAATCATTCACAGTACTGGAAAAATAGAACTTTTGATTTTCTGATTTTATTAAATTAATTAATTAAATTCCGGTTCGAAGGACCAGAAATTATTTTCGGTTTATGTTTTCTTAAAATTTTTTGTGTTAATCATTTTTTCGACAGATTATACCATAACCGGTTTAAGATCTACCTACATTATGCGGTTAAAATTGTAGCATCTAGTTCGAAGGACCAAAAAAACAAAATCGAATTAGAAATTAAGACCAGTGCGCGGGCGCAAGTCAGTCAAAACAAGGAATACTCCGGTTCGAAGGACCAACACGTTGTGTATTTATTTAATGTTTGTTGTGTTTTAGGATCACTATGTGATTGCAAGGTACCGATTCAGAATAATTGACTCGAAGAACCAAATGCTTTTAATGCGAATAAACAACGAGTACACAGCTCGGTTCGATGGACCAACACATAATTTTTTGGCTTGATATTTTGGCTATTAGAAATTCGCATAAATTTTACTTGTTTTTTCTTTGTTTTTTTGCTTCAATAGTAAGTTATCAATACATGCAGAAACAAAAACCATCCCGCCCGAAGGACCAACATATTTTATAAGTCATTTTAATTTATTTAAAAGCTTAATTTTATTGTTTTAAATCCGCACAGATATTACCTTGCCAAAGCAAGGATTGCTCGATCCGGCTCGAAGGACCAACAAATCATGTAAGCATTTTTTAAACTATTTTGTATGTTTATACGTAATTAAATTAATTAAAATCTGGGTCAAAGGACCAGACATTATTTTTGGTTTAAGTATTTTAAAAATTTTTTGGTTTATTTTTCCGATAAAAGAAAAAGAACTGTCTGTCCGGTTCAAAGGACCAACTTTTTATTTTTTAAATATTTATGTTAAATGAAACGTTCGTAAAAATATATACATTAATTTTTTTCTTCGTTTTACGAATTAAATTACATTGAAACGGAAATAGGTGACTTAAATTTTGGTATAGGACGGCAATCCGGTTCGGAGGACCAAATTTTTTTTGTTTTGCAAATCTACGAATTTTTTAGTTAAGTTTTTGATACAAAATTGAACTCAATGTTTTTTACTTTAGAATGTATTTACTTTCAATGATTATAGCATCAACAACTACGGTCACACAAACACAAACTAATCCGTTTCGAAGGACCAACACGTCAGTAAATGGTTTGAAATTTCAGTAATACTTACGTTGGTAGTTTTGAACTTGATACAGTTATTTTCGACTAATTGTGAATATTTTCTAAACGAGCAGTAATCCGGTTTGAAGGACCACATTAGTTGTTTGGCTTTTTTTTGGCGTTGTTCAAAGCGCGGATATCATTCAAAGCACTTAAAGAAACAAGTACTTCTCGGTCCGTTCCGACGCACGATACATAATGAAAGCAGTTTTCAATTGTACTTTTTTAAATTGTTTTTTTGCCTTCTTCTATGTGGTTAATACAATAGAATCCGGTTTGAAGGACCAAAATATTTGTTTTTAAAGATTATGGGTTCAGAAATTTTAAATTGCCTAGCATCGATTATTATTTAATGTTACCGTAAAATAAAACTTGCGAGAAGAAACTACATTGTCCGGTTTAAAGGACCAGTTAAAATATTTCTTTGAACATACGGTTGTGTTCGATTTTGTAGGTTAGATGACGTCACCAAATGTTGTTTTTACGCTTAGAATTATCTTACTGTAAAAATAAGCTTGCGAGAAGAAACGACATTGTCCGGTTTGAAGGACCAGTTGAATTATTTTTTTGAACTTACGGTTGTTTTCGATTGTGAAGGTGAGAAGACGTCATCAAATGTTGTTTTTACTCTTAGTATTAATCTTATCGTAAAAAAAGCTTGCGAGAAGAAACTACTTTGTCCGGTTTGAAGGACCAATGAAAATTTTTCTTTGAACTTACGGTTGTGTTTGATTTTGTAGGTTAGGTTAGATGACGTCACTAAATGTTGTTTTTACTCTTAGTATTAATTTTATTGTAAAAAAAGCTTGCGAGAAGAAACTACTTTGTCCGGTTTGAAGGACCAGTTGATGTTTTTTTAAACTTGCTGTTGTTTTCGATTGTGTAAGTTAGATGACGTCACCAAATGCTGGTTTTACGTTTTCGTTTGTGTAGGCCAGGAGACGATTTTAAATGTTGTTTTTAGTCTTAGTATTAATCTTATCGTAAAAAAAAGCTTGCGAGAAGAAACTACTTGGTCCGATTTGAAAGACCAGTTGAAATGTTTTTTGTTTGAACTTACCATTGAATTTGATTTTGTAGGTTAGATGTAGTCACGAAATGTTGTTTTTACGCTTAGTATTAATCTTATCGTAAAAAAAGCTTGCGAGAAGAAACTACTTTGTCCGGTTTGAAGGACGAGTTGAAATGTTTTTTTGAACTTACGGTTGTTTTCGATTGTGTAAATTAGATGACGTAATCAAATGTTGTACGCTTAGAATTATTTTACTGTAGAAAAAAACTTTGTTCGGTTTGAAGGACCAGTTGAAATATTTTTTTCAACTTACGGTTGTTTTCGATTGTGTAAGGTAGAAGACGTCACCAAATGTTGGTTTTACGTTTTCGATTGTGTAGGTTAGCAGACGCCATCAAATGTTGCTTTTACTCTAAGTATGAACCTTATCGTAAAAAAAAGCTTGTGAGAAGAAACTACTTTATCCCGTTTGAAGGATCAGTTAAAATATTTCTTTGAACTTACGGTTGTGTTCGATTTTGTAGGTTAGGTTAGATGACGTCACCAAATGTTGTTTTACGCTTAGTATTAATCTTATCGTAAAAACAAGCTTGCGAGAAGAAACTACTTTGTCCGGTTTGAAGGACCAATTGAAATGTTTTTTTGAACTTACGGTTGTTTTCGATTGTGTAAGTTAGATGACGTCATCAAATGTTGATTTTACGCTTAGAATTATCTTACTGTAGAAAAAAACTTTGTCCGGTTTGAAGGACCATTTTTTTGAACATGGGGTTGTTTTTGATTAGGTAGGTTAGAAGACGTCATCAAATGTTTTTTATACTCCTAGTATTAATCTTATTGTAAAAAGCTTGCGAGAAGAAACTACTTTGTCCGGTTTAAAGGACCAGTTAAAATATTTCTTTGTGTTTGATTTTGTAGATTAGATGACGTCACCAAATGTTGTTTTTACGTTTTTGATTGTGTAGGTTAGAAGAAGTTATCAAATGTTGTTTTTACGCTTAGAATTATCTTACTGTAAAAAAAGCTTGCAAGAAGAAACTACTTTGTCCGGTTTGAAGGACCAGTTGAAATGTTTTTTAAACTTACGGTCGTTTTTGATTGTATAAGTTAGATGACGTTACCAAATGTTGTTTTTACGTTTTTGATTGTGTAGATTAGAAGACGTCATCAAATGTTGTTTTTAGTCTTAGTATTAATCTTATCGTAAAAAAGCTTGCGAGAAGAAACTACTTGGTCCGGTTTTGAGAACCAGTTGAAATGTTTTTCTTTGAGCTTACGATTGAATTTGATTTTGTAGGTTAGATGTAGTCACCAAATGTTGTTTTTACGCTTAGAATTATCCTATTGTAAAAAAAGGATGCGAGGGGAAAACTACTTTGTCCGGTTTGAAAGACCAGTTGAATTATTTTTTTGTGAATGTTGGAAGACGTCATCAAATGTTGTTTTTACTCTTAGTATTAATCTTATCGTAAAAAAAAGCTTTCGAGAAAAAACTACTTTGTCCGGTTTGAAGGACCAGTTCAAATATTTTTTTAAATTATTAGTGGTTTTTGATTGTGTCTGTTGGAAACGGTCATCATATGTTGATTTTGGATTTAGTTTTGAATTAGAATTTCATTTTGAATTTCGAAAACAGTGTTGCAGTTTTGGCTGCTTCCGGTACGTCTACATACTATAGATGTTTGTGGATCACGTTTTGGCGAAGTGACTGTTGTGCAACGGCATTATGTATTTTTTAAAATTTGCAAATCAAATCCCATTGTAATTTGTTATTGTTTTTCTATAAAACAGTGTTGCCATTTTCAATTTTTATTTCTTTGGTATTGCGATGTACTTAAGTAAATAAATTTGCGTCCGTGTGGTGCGCGAAGTTTTTGTTACTGTATAGCAGG
Organism: Abscondita cerata; assembly: GCA_030710515.1. Taxonomy (NCBI): domain Eukaryota; kingdom Metazoa; phylum Arthropoda; class Insecta; order Coleoptera; family Lampyridae; genus Abscondita; species Abscondita cerata. The sequence continues at coordinate 119,761 of JALBCR010000706.1, forward strand.
GGTTGCGATGTTATGGTATGGTCTGCAAGAGGGCACCACTTTTAATTGCCCCCATTGAGCTTTATTTCTGGTTTTGGTGTCAATTGCAAACACTTCTTGTTGATCTTTTATAGTTGGTACCGTGGCGGTGGCTAAGTTACCGTTACTATTTTAATTATGGTATGGTTACTGAGAGTGCGCCACTGCTAAATGCAAATTTACGTTTCTGCGATGTTGCAACTTCTTGGAAGAAGATTTTGTTTAGAAATGTCTGGTCGGTCTTTGATCGCGGTTAACGAACGCAAACAACATAGTCGATTAGAAAAAAATGCGACCCCCTGTGACCTCTCGAATTGTATTGAATTTATTCAACCCAACCTTGAACCTCAATAGCTCGTTAGATGCTTATATTTGGGCGAAATTTTAAATTCAAATTAAGAGAGCATCACCACCGATTATCAAATCAGTTGTTATTGTGTGTAAATTTTTTTTTGGAATCGTAATATATAGTGGTCAAGTCTCGGTCGTGGCACATTTTAGGTGTTACTCAAACTATGGCGAAACTCGGAGGCGAAGTCTTAGCTCATCCGCAACCGGGCGAAGAGGTCGTCATCACAGGTGAGCGCGTGTTAAGTTTTTCAACCCTAACCGTATCGTTTAAGGGATGGCCGGGCGTTTTCCGGAATCTGACAACATTGATTTGTACCTAAAAAATATTTGCGCAAAGAAGGACATGATCACTAACGACAACAGGCGTTGGCTGCCGACGAATCCCGAAGTACCGCATCGGCTCGGAAAAATCAACTTTATCGAAAAATTGGACGCTGGATACTTCGGTGAGCGTCGCGTACTACGCGATTCGACGACTTCATTCGGATTTTAGGTACGCATCACCAACAAGCGAACCAGATGGATCCGATGGTACGCGGAATTTTAGAACGCAGTTACGAAGCGTTCCTCGACGCCGGGCTGAACGTCGGCGAGTTGCGCGGTTCTAAAATCGGTGTCTTTATCGGCGCCTGCTTTTCCGAGACCGAAGAGTCGTTGGTTTACGAGGTTTGCAAGAGCCCCGATTTTGGGATCACCGGGTACGTGTTATTTTTTTTTGGGTGGTTTTAATTGCTTTCTTCGATTAGATCGAACCGTTCGATGCTGGCGCAGATGGTTAGCTATAGCTTTGGTTTGCAAGGACCTTCGCATATCGTAGACACGGCCTGCAGCAGCTCGTTGTACGCGCTCGAACACGGATATCGCGCGATTCGGCAAGGAAAATGCGAAGCGGCGTTAGTAGGGGGCGCAAGTTTGTGTTTAAATCCGCAGATGTCGCTGCAATTTTATCGTCTCGGCGTGCTTAGCGATGACGGAACTTGTAAAGCTTTCGACGAAGCCGCCGACGGATACGCGCGATCCGAGACGGTCGCGATGGTTTTTTTGCAAAAGGCGAAGGACGCGAGGCGTATTTACGCGAGGCTCGTGCACGCGAAGACCAACAGCGACGGTTTCAAAGAACAAGGGATCACGTTTCCTTCGAGTCAGATGCAGAAGGTGCTGGTGCAGGACTTTTACAACGACTGCAAGATTAATCCGATCACCGTCGATTTTTTAGAAGCGCACGCGACAGGTTCGATTCTGTGTTGGGTTGGGCGTGGTTACGCGTGTTTTTTTAGGTACCAGCGTCGGCGATCCCGAGGAGATGACGGCGATGGATGAGGTTTTTTGCACCGGACGAAAAGGTCCGCTGTACATTGGGTCGATTAAGTCGTATTTGGGGCACGCGGAAGGTGGGAGCGGCATGTGCTCGGTGGTGAAAGTTGTTTTGGGGATGGAGCACGACTGCCTGTTACCGAATATTCACTTTAAAACGCCGAGGCAGACTATTAAGGGTTTGGTGGAGGGGAGGATGGTTGTGGTTACCGATACGACTCCGTGGCCGAAGGACGGATCGGGTATGGTCGCCGTCAACAGTTTCGGGTTCGGCGGCTCGAACGGGCACGCTCTTTTCAAGCGCTTCAACAAAGTGAAAGTAGGGGGCGGCATGCCGTCCGACGATCTACCTCGGTTGGTATGCGCCAGCGGACGTACAGAGATGTCTTTGCACACAATCTTCGATGACGTGTCAAAGAGGGGGCTCGACGCCGAATACATCCGGCTGTTGCAGCAGGTGTTCAAAAACAGCTCGTACGAGCACCTGTATCGCGGGTTTATAATCCAGTCGAAGGCCGGCGAGGTGTCCAGGAGCGCTGTGTTTTACGATGGAAATAGGAAACCATTGGGTTTGATGCTTCGCGATGGGGGCGACACCCTCGCGAAAGATTTGAGTAGGATACCTGCATTCGAGCGTTCGTTACGACGAGTTGATGCGAAGGATTTCGCGCTCCAGGTGGCGCTGATCGATTTGTTCGCCACGGTGGGGGTTCATTTCGATTGGGTTTCTGACAAGCGTTTGGAAGCGTACGCCAAACGCGAAATAACCTTGGAAGCGATGGCGAGGTTGCGCCCGCATCCCACCTCCAAGTTGCCGCCGAACGTTATAATCGTTACCGTAGGCAAGACCAGCGGATTTTCGCCGCAGTTGGAAGTATGCGGGGTGGAATCGCTGCTCCACGTTCTAGGAAGGTGAGAACTTAAATAACTCGTATCTGTCAAATGCGTAAGTTTAGTCTTTACACCATGGGTTACTCGGTGGATTGCGAGCACCTGGCGCCCGAAGTCGAATGGCCTGTCAGCGCCGGGACCCCGACGATTTCGAACCTCATCGAGTGGAACCACAAGGAAGATTGGCAAACGTTCATCCACGCTCAGAAGAAGACGTCACCGTTGGGGGTGCGCAATCTCACCCTCTTAAACAAAGAAATCGATTGGTCGTTTCTTCCGGGACATGTCATCGACGGCATGCTGTTGTTACCCGCCACGGGTTACATCTTCATGGTATGGGAGACCTTCTGTAAAACGTTCAACTTTGGAGTCGCCGAATCCAGATTGGTATTCGAAGACGTCAAATTTCACATGGCGACCCAGGTTGCGAAGAACAGTTCGATCGTGTTCAAGATCACGATAGCGAGAGAAACACACCGATTCGAGGTGAGTAAAAAAAACTTAACCTTAAACCCCTGACCAATTTGTCTCTTTCAGATTGGGGACGGCGAGCAACTGATAGCTTCAGGCAAAATCTATGTGATGGACGATCTCGAACATGAGTTCACATCGCAACCGCAGTTCGAAGCCGCCCCCGAGGATTCGTATTGTTTGACCTCCAAGGATATTTACAAGGAACTTAAGCTGAGAGGTTACAATTACTCGTGAGTAAGAAGATAATACAAAATTGTTGACAAATTCTCATCTTTTGGGGGAAGTATGGGAAATTCTTCTTCTTTGGACAATTATTTGTCTTGCCATTACGGAAGATTAATTTGAACAAAAAAATTGTGATAGAATTTTGACCAATTATAGTGTGATTTGATTCGTCGAAAACATGTTGCTTCCAATTTTTTGGTGCAGGTATGGGAAATTCTTTCTTTGTTGGACAATTATTTGTCTTGCTTTTACCTAGGATTAATCGAAAAAAATATTGTATAATTTGATGCGTCGAAAACATGTTTCTTCCCATCTTTTGGAGTAGGTATAAAAATTCTTTTCTTGGACAATTATTTGTCTTGCCTTTACGAAAGATTAGCTTGAGAAAAAAATATTATAAAATTTTGATCAAGTATAGTATGATTTGATGCGTCGAAAACATGTTTCTTTCTATATTTTGGAGTAAGTGTAGGAAATTATTTTTTTTTACAATTATTTGTCTTGCCTTAACAGAAGATTAATTTGAAAAAAAAATTATGATAACTTTGATCAATTTGATGCGCCAAAAACATTTTGTTTCTCATTTTTTGGTGTAGGTATGGGAAAGTCTTTCTTTGTTGGACAATTACTTGTCTTGCTTTTACGGAGGATTAATCGAAAAAAAAATTATGTTAAAATTTTTATTAAATATTGTGTAATTTGATGCGTCGAAAACATGTTTCTTCCCATTTCTTGGAGTAGGTATTAAAAATCCTTTTTTCTTGGACAATTATTTGTCTTGCCTTTACGAAAGATTTATTTGAAAAAAAAATTATGATAATTTTGATCAATTTGATGCGCCAAAAACATTTTGTTTCTCATTTTTGGTGTAGGTATGGGAAAGTCTTTCTTTGTTAAAATTTTTATTAAATATTGTGTAATTTGATGCGTCGAAAACATGTTTCTTCCCATTTCTTGGAGTAGGTATTAAAATCCTTTTTCTTGGACAATTATTTGTCTTGCCTTTACGAAAGATTAGCTTTAGAAAAAAAAATGATAAAATTTTGATCAATTATAGTGTGATTTGATGCGTCGAAAACATGTTTCTTTCTATCTTTTGGAGTAAGTGTAGGAAATTATTTTTATTTTACAATTATTTGTCTTGCCTTTAGGAAGAATAATTTAAAAATATGATAGTATTTTGATCAATTATGGTGGGATTTGATGCGCTGAAAACATGTTGCTTCCCATTTTTGGTATATGTATGGGAATTTCTTTCTTTGTTGGACAGTGATTTGTCTTGCTTTTACGGAGGAATAATAAAAAAAATTATGTTAAAATTTTCATTAAATAGTGTGTAATTTGATGCGTCGAAAACATGCTTCTTCCCATCTTTTGAAGTAGGTATGAAAAATTCTTTTTCTTGGACAATTATTTGTCTTGCCTTTAGCTTGAGAAAAATATTATAAAATTTTAATCAATTATAGTGTGAATTGATGCGTCGAAAACATGTTTCTTTCTATCTTTTTAGAGTAAGTGTAGGAAATTATGTTTTTTTACAATTATTATTATTGCCTTTATAGAAGATTAATTTGAAAAAAAATTATGATAGAATTTTGATCAATTACAGTGTGATTTGATGCGCCGAAAAAATGTTCTTCCATCTTTTTGTAGTATGTATGAAAAATTCTTTCTTTTTTTGACAATTATTTGTCTTTTCTTTTATAAAGATTAAGTTGAGAAAAAAGGAATTTTAGGTTTGATCAATTATAGTATAATTTGATGCGTCGAAAACATGTTTCTTCCCATCTTTTGGAGTAGGTATAAAAATTCTTTTTTCTTGGACAATTATTTGTCTTGCCTTTACGAAAGATTAGCTTGAGAAAAAAATATTATAAAATTTTGATCAAGTATAGTGTGATTTGATGCGTCGAAAACATGTTTCTTTCTATATTTTGGAGTAAGTGTAGGAAATTATTTTTTTACAATTATTTGTCTTGCCTTAACAGAAGATTAATTTGAAAAAAAATTATGATAACTTTGATCAATTTGATGCGCCAAAAACATTTTGTTTCTCATTTTTGGTGTAGGTATGGGAAAGTCTTTCTTTGTTGGACAATTACTTGTCTTGCTTTTACGGAGGATTAATCGAAAAAATATTATGTTAAAATTTTTATTAAATATTGTGTAATTTGATGCGTCGAAAACATGTTTCTTCCCATTTCTTGGAGTAGGTATTAAAAATCTTTTTTCTTGGACAATTATTTGTCTTGCCTTTACGAAAGATTTATTTGAAAAAAAATTATGATAATTTTGATCAATTTGATGCGCCAAAAACATTTTGTTTCTCATTTTTGGTGTAGGTATGGGAAAGTCTTTCTTTGTTAAAATTTTTATTAAATATTGTGTAATTTGATGCGTCGAAAACATGTTTCTTCCCATTTCTTGGAGTAGGTATTAAAAATCCTTTTTTCTTGGACAATTATTTGTCTTGCCTTTACGAAAGATTAGCTTTAGAAAAAAAAAATGATAAAATTTTGATCAATTATAGTGTGATTTGATGCGTCGAAAACATGTTTCTTTCTATCTTTTGGAGTAAGTGTAGGAAATTATTTTTGTTTTACAATTATTTGTCTTGCCTTTAGGAAGAATAATTTAAAAATATGATAGTATTTTGATCAATTATGGTGGGATTTGATGCGCTGAAAACATGTTGCTTCCCATTTTTTGGTATATGTATGGGAATTTCTTTCTTTGTTGGACAGTGATTTGTCTTGCTTTTACGGAGGATTAATAAAAAAAAATTATGTTAAAATTTTCATTAAATAGTGTGTAATTTGATGCGTCGAAAACATGCTTCTTCCCATCTTTTGAAGTAGGTATGAAAAATTCTTTTTTCTTGGACAATTATTTGTCTTGCCTTTAGCTTGAGAAAAATATTATAAAATTTTAATCAATTATAGTGTGAATTGATGCGTCGAAAACATGTTTCTTTCTATCTTTTAGAGTAAGTGTAGGAAATTATGTTTTTTTTTACAATTATTATTATTGCCTTTATAGAAGATTAATTTGAAAAAAAAAATTATGATAGAATTTTGATCAATTACAGTGTGATTTGATGCGCCGAAAAAATGTTCTTCCATCTTTTGTAGTATGTATGAAAAATTCTTTCTTTTTTTGACAATTATTTGTCTTTTCTTTTTATAAGATTAAGTTGAGAAAAAAGGAATTTTAGGTTTTGATCAATTATAGTATAATTTGATGCGTCGAAAACATATTTCTTCCCATCTTTTGGAGTAGGTATAAAAAATTCTTTTTTCTTGGACAATTATTTGTCTTGCCTTTACGAAAGATTAGCTTGAGAAAAAAAATATTATAAAATTTTGATCAAGTATAGTGTGATTTGATGCGTCGAAAACATGTTTCTTTCTATATTTTGGAGTAAGTGTAGGAAATTATTTTTTTTTACAATTATTTGTCTTGCCTTAACAGAAGATTAATTTGAAAAAAAATTATGATAACTTTGATCAATTTGATGCGCCAAAAACATTTTGTTTCTCATTTTTGGTGTAGGTATGGGAAAGTCTTTCTTTGTTGGACAATTACTTGTCTTGCTTTTACGGAGGATTTATCGAAAAAAAATTATGTTAAAATTTTTATTAAATATTGTGTAATTTGATGCGTCGAAAACATGTTTCTTCCCATTTCTTGGAGTAGGTATTAAAATCCTTTTTCTTGGACAATTATTTGTCTTGCCTTTACGAAAGATTAGCTTTAGAAAAAAAAATGATAAAATTTTGATCAATTATAGTGTGATTTGATGCGTCGAAAACATGTTTCTTTCTATCTTTTGGAGTAAGTGTAGGAAATTATTTTTATTTTACAATTATTTGTCTTGCCTTTCGGAAGAATAATTTAAGAATATGATAGTATTTTGATCAATTATGGTGGGATTTGATGCGCTGAAAACATGTTGCTTCCCATTTTTTGGTATATGTATGGGAATTTCTTTCTTTGTTGGACAGTGATTTGTCTTGCTTTTACGGAGGATTAATAAAAAAAAAATTATGTTAAAATTTTCATTAAATAGTGTGTAATTTGATGCGTCGAAAACATGCTTCTTCCCATCTTTTGAAGTAGGTATGAAAAATTCTTTTTTCTTGGACAATTATTTGTCTTGCCTTTAGCTTGAGAAAAAAATATTATAAAATTTTAATCAATTATAGTGTGAATTGATGCGTCGAAAACATGTTTCTTTCTATCTTTTAGAGTAAGTGTAGGAAATTATGTTTTTTTACAATTATTATTATTGCCTTTATAGAAGATTAATTTGAAAAAAAATTATGATAGAATTTTGATCAATTACAGTGTGATTTGATGCGCCGAAAAATGTTCTTCCATCTTTTGTAGTATGTATGAAAAATTCTTTCTTTTTGACAATTATTTGTCTTTTCTTTTATAAGATTAAGTTGAGAAAAAAGGAATTTTAGGTTTTGATCAATTATAGTATAATTTGATGCGTCGAAAACATGTTTCTTCCCATCTTTTGGAGTAGGTATAAAAAATTCTTTTTTCTTGGACAATTATTTGTCTTGCCTTTACGAAAGATTAGCTTGAGAAAAAAATATTATAAAATTTTGATCAAGTATAGTGTGATTTGATGCGTCGAAAACATGTTTCTTTCTATATTTTGGAGTAAGTGTAGGAAATTATTTTTTTACAATTATTTGTCTTGCCTTAACAGAAGATTAATTTGAAAAAAAATTATGATAACTTTGATCAATTTGATGCGCCAAAACATTTTGTTTCTCATTTTTGGTGTAGGTATGGGAAAGTCTTTCTTTGTTGGACAATTACTTGTCTTGCTTTTACGGAGGATTAATCGAAAAAATATTATGTTAAAATTTTTATTAAATATTGTGTAATTTGATGCGTCGAAAACATGTTTCTTCCCATTTCTTGGAGTAGGTATTAAAAATCTTTTTTTCTTGGACAATTATTTGTCTTGCCTTTACGAAAGATTTATTTGAAAAAAAAATTATGATAATTTTGATCAATTTGATGCGCCAAAAACATTTTGTTTCTCATTTTTTGGTGTAGGTATGGGAAAGTCTTTCTTTGTTAAAATTTTTATTAAATATTGTGTAATTTGATGCGTCGAAAACATGTTTCTTCCCATTTCTTGGAGTAGGTATTAAAAATCCTTTTTTCTTGGACAATTATTTGTCTTGCCTTTACGAAAGATTAGCTTTAGAAAAAAAAAATGATAAAATTTTGATCAATTATAGTGTGATTTGATGCGTCGAAAACATGTTTCTTTCTATCTTTTGGAGTAAGTGTAGGAAATTATTTTTATTTTACAATTATTTGTCTTGCCTTTAGGAAGAATAATTTAAAAATATGATAGTATTTTGATCAATTATGGTGGGATTTGATGCGCTGAAAACATGTTGCTTCCCATTTTTGGTATATGTATGGGAATTTCTTTCTTTGTTGGACAGTGATTTGTCTTGCTTTTACGGAGGATTAATAAAAAAAATTATGTTAAAATTTTCATTAAATAGTGTGTAATTTGATGCGTCGAAAACATGCTTCTTCCCATCTTTTGAAGTAGGTATGAAAAATTCTTTTTTCTTGGACAATTATTTGTCTTGCCTTTAGCTTGAGAAAAAAATATTATAAAATTTTAATCAATTATAGTGTGAATTGATGCGTCGAAAACATGTTTCTTTCTATCTTTTAGAGTAAGTGTAGGAAATTATGTTTTTTACAATTATTATTATTGCCTTTATAGAAGATTAATTTGAAAAAAAAAATTATGATAGAATTTTGATCAATTACAGTGTGATTTGATGCGCCGAAAAAATGTTCTTCCATCTTTTGTAGTATGTATGAAAAATTCTTTCTTTTTGACAATTATTTGTCTTTTCTTTTTATAAGATTAAGTTGAGAAAAAAGGAATTTTAGGTTTTGATCAATTATAGTATAATTTGATGCGTCGAAAACATGTTTCTTCCTATTTTTGAAGTAGGTATAGGAAAATCTTTTATCCCAATTAGTTTGTAATACCTCTACGGAAGATTAATGAAAAATTATGATCAAATTGTGACCAATTATGGTGTATTTTATTGCGTCGAAAACATGTTTCCTTCCATGTTTTGGAGTAGTTGTAGGAATTTTTTTAACAATTATTTGTCTTGCATTCAATTTGAAAACAAAATTATGATGGAATTTTGGTCAATTATAGTATGATTTGATGCGTCGAAAACATGTTTCTTCCTATCTTTTGGGTAGGTATGAAAAATTATTTTTGTTAGACAATTATTAGTCTTGCTTTTACAAAAGATTAGCTTAAGAAAAAAATATTATAGAATTTTGATTAATTATATCGTAATATGATGCTTCGAAAAATGTTCTTCCATCTTTTGTAGTATGTATGAAAAATTCTTTCTTTTTTGACAATTATTTGTCTTTCCTTTTATAAGATTAAGTTGAGAAAAAGGAATTTTAGGTTTTGATCAATTATAGTATAATTTGATGCGTCAAAAACATGTTTCTTCCTATTTTTGAAGTAGGTATAGGAAAATCTTTTATCCCAATTAGTTTGTAATACCTCTACGGAAGATTAAAGAAAAATTATGATCAAATTGTGACCAATTATGGTGTATTTTATTGCGTCAAAACATGTTTCCTTCCATGTTTTGGAGTAGATGTAGGAATTTTTTAACAATTATTTGTCTTGCATTCAATTTGAAAACAAAAATTATGATGGAATTTTGGTCAATTATAGTGTGATTTGATGCGTCGAAAATTTGTTTCTTCCTATTTTTTGAAGTAGGTATAGGAAAATCTTTTTCCCAATTAGTCTGTCATACCTCTACGGAAGATTAATGAAAAACTATGATCAAATTGTGACCAATTATGGTGTATTTTATTGCGTCAAAAACATGTTTCCTTCCATGTTTTGGAGTAGATGTAGGAATTTTTTTTTTAACAATTATTTGTCTTGCATTCAATTTGAAAACAAAATTATGATGGAATTTTGGTCAATTATAGTATGATTTGATGCGTCGAAAACATGTTTCTTCCTATCTTTTGGAGTAGGTATGAAAAATTATTTTTTCTTAGACAATTATTAGTCTTGCTTTTACAAAAGATTAGCTTAAGAAAAAAAATATTATAGAATTTTGATTAATTATAGGGTAATATGATGCTTCGAAAAAATGTTCTTCCATCTTTTGTAGTATGTATGAAAAATTCTTTCTTTTTTTGACAATTATTTGTCTTTCCTTTTTATAAGATTAAGTTGAGAAAAAAGGAATTTTAGGTTTTGATCAATTATAGTATAATTTGATGCGTCAAAACATGTTTCTTCCTATTTTTTGAAGTAGGTATAGGAAAATCTTTTATCCCAATTAGTTTGTAATACCTCTACGGAAGATTAAAGAAAATTATGATCAAATTGTGACCAATTATGGTGTATTTTATTGCGTCAAAAACATGTTTCCTTCCATGTTTTGGAGTAGATGTAGGAATTTTTTTTAACAATTATTTGTCTTGCATTCAATTTGAAAACAAAAATTATGATGGAATTTTGGTCAATTATAGTGTGATTTGATGCGTCGAAAATTTGTTTCTTCCTATTTTTGAAGTAGGTATAAGAAAATCTTTTTCCCAATTAGTCTGTCATACCTCTACGGAAGATTAATGAAAAACTATGATCAAATTGTGACCAATTATGGTGTATTTTATTGCGTCGAAAACATGTTTCCTTCCATGTTTTGGAGTAGATATAGGAAATCATTTTTTTTAACATATATTTGTCTTGCTTTCAATTTGAAAAAAAAAAATTATGATGGAATTTTGGTCAATTATAGTATGATTTGATGCGTCGAAAACATGTTTCTTCCTATCTTTTGGAGTAGGTATGAAAAATTATTTTTTCTTAGACAATTATTAGTCTTGCTTTTACAAAAGATTAGCTTAAGAAAAAAAATATTATAGAATTTTGATTAATTATATCGTAATATGATGCTTCGAAAAAATGTTCTTCCATCTTTTGTAGTATGTATGAAAAATTCTTTCTTTTTTTGACAATTATTTGTCTTTCCTTTTTATAAGATTAAGTTGAGAAAAAAGGAATTTTAGGTTTTGATCAATTATAGTATAATTTGATGCGTCAAAAACATGTTTCTTCCTATTTTTTGAAGTAGGTATAGGAAAATCTTTTTATCCCAATTAGTTTGTAATACCTCTACGGAAGATTAAAGAAAAATTATGATCAAATTGTGACCGATTATGGTGTATTTTATTGCGTCAAAAACATGTTTCCTTCCATGTTTTGGAGTAGATGTAGGAATTTTTTTTAACAATTATTTGTCTTGCATTCAATTTGAAAACAAAAATTATGATGGAATTTTGGTCAATTATAGTGTGATTTGATGCGTCGAAAATTTGTTTCTTCCTATTTTTTGAAGTAGGTATAGGAAAATCTTTTTTTCCCAATTAGTCTGTCATACCTCTACGGAAGATTAATGAAAAACTATGATCAAATTGTGACCAATTATGGTGTATTTTATTGCGTCAAAACATGTTTCCTTCCATGTTTTGGAGTAGATGTAGGAATTTTTTTTTTAACAATTATTTGTCTTGCATTCAATTTGAAAACAAAATTATGATGGAATTTTGGTCAATTATAGTATGATTTGATGCGTCGAAAACATGTTTCTTCCTATCTTTTGGAGTAGGTATGAAAAATTATTTTTCTTAGACAATTATTAGTCTTGCTTTTACAAAAGATTAGCTTAAGAAAAAAAATATTATAGAATTTTGATTAATTATAGGGTAATATGATGCTTCGAAAAAATGTTCTTCCATCTTTTGTAGTATGTATGAAAAATTCTTTCTTTTTTGACAATTATTTGTCTTTCCTTTTATAAGATTAAGTTGAGAAAAAGGAATTTTAGGTTTTGATCAATTATAGTATAATTTGATGCGTCAAAAACATGTTTCTTCCTATTTTTGAAGTAGGTATAGGAAAATCTTTTTATCCCAATTAGTTTGTAATACCTCTACGGAAGATTAAAGAAAAATTATGATCAAATTGTGACCAATTATGGTGTATTTTATTGCGTCAAAAACATGTTTCCTTCCATGTTTTGGAGTAGATGTAGGAATTTTTTTTAACAATTATTTGTCTTGCATTCAATTTGAAAACAAAAATTATGATGGAATTTTGGTCAATTATAGTGTGATTTGATGCGTCGAAAATTTGTTTCTTCCTATTTTTTGAAGTAGGTATAAGAAAATCTTTTTTTCCCAATTAGTCTGTCATACCTCTACGGAAGATTAATGAAAAACTATGATCAAATTGTGACCAATTATGGTGTATTTTATTGCGTCGAAAACATGTTTCCTTCCATGTTTTGGAGTAGATATAGGAAATCATTTTTTTTAACATATATTTGTCTTGCTTTCAATTTGAAAAAAAAAAATTATGATGGAATTTTGGTCAGTTATAGTGTGATTTGATGCGTCGAAAACATGTTTCTTCCTATTTTTGAAGTAGGTATAGGAAAATCTTTTTTCCCAATTAGTTTGTCATACCTCTACGGAAGATTAATGAAAAATTATGATCAAGTTGTGACCAATTATGGTGTATTTTATTGCGTCGAAAACATGTTTCCTTCCATGTTTTGGAGTAGATATAGAAATAATTTTTTTAACAATTATTTGTCTTGCTTTCAATTTGAAAAAAAAAATTATGATGGAATTTTGGTCAATTATAGTGTGATTTGATGCGTTGAAAACATGTTTCTTCCTATCTTTTGGAGTAGGTATGAAAAATTATTTTTCTTAGACAATTATTAGTCTTGCTTTTACAAAAGATTAGCTTAAGAAAAAAAAATATTATAGAATTTTGATTAATTATAGGGTAATATGATGCGTCGAAAAAATGTTCTTCCATCTTTTGTAGTATGTATGAAAAATTCTTTCTTTTTTTGACAATTATTTGTCTTTCCTTTTTGAAAGATTAAGTTGAAAAAAAAGGAATTTTAGGTTTTGATCATATATAGTGTAATTTGATGCGTCGAAAACATGTTTCTTCTTCTTCCTATTTTTTGAAGTAGGTATAGGAAAATCTTTTTTTCCCAATTAGTTTGTCATACCTCTACGGAAGATTAATGAAAAATTATGATCAAATTGTGACCAATTATGGTGTATTTTATTGCGTCGAAAACATGTTTCCTTCTATGTTTTGGAGTAGATGTAGGAATTTTTTTAACAATTATTTGTCTTGCTTTCAATTTGAAAACAAAATTATGATGGAATTTTGGTCAATTATAGTATGATTTGATGCGTCGAAAACATGTTTCTTCCTATCTTTTGGAGTAGGTATGAAACATTCTTTTTCTAAGACAATTATTAGTCTTGCTTTTACAAAGATTAGCTTAAGAAAAAAAATATTATAGAATTTTGATTAATTATAGGGTAATATGATGCGTCGAAAAATGTTCTTCCATCTTTTGTAGTATGTATGAAAAATTCTTTCTTTTTTTGACAATTATTTGTCTTACCTTTTTGAAAGATTAAGTTGAGAAAAAAGGAATTTTAGGTTTTGATCAATTATAGTTTAATTTTATGCATCGAAAACATGTTTCTTCCTATTTTTGAAGTACGTATAGGAAAATCTTTTTTCCCAATTAGTTTGTCATACCTCTACGGAAGATTAATGAAAACTTTGATAAAATTGTGACCAATTATGGTGTATTTTATTGCGTCGAAAACACGTTTCCTTCCATGTTTTGGAGTAGACATAGGAAATAATTTTTTTTAACAATTATTTGTCGTGCTTTCAATTTGAAAAAAAAAATTATGATGGAATTTTGGTCAATTATAGTGTGATTTGATGCGTCGAAAATTTGTTTCTTCCTATTTTTTGAAGTAGGTATAGGAAAATCTTTTTTTCCCAATTAGTCTGTCATACCTCTACGGAAGATTAATGAAAAACTATGATCAAATTGTGACCAATTATGGTGTATTTTATTGCGTCGAAAACATGTTTCCTTCCATGTTTTGGAGTAGATATAGGAAATTATTTTGTTTTAACAATTATTTGTCTTGCTTTCAATTTGAAAAAAAAAATTATGATGGAATTTTGGTCAATTATAGTGTGATTTGATGCGTCGAAAACATGTTTCTTCCTATTTTTTGAAGTAGGTATAGGAAAATCTTTTTTTCCCAATTAGTTTGTCATACCTCTACGGAAGATTAATGAAAAATTATGATCAAGTTGTGACCAATTATGGTGTATTTTATTGCGTCGAAAACATGTTTCCTTCCATGTTTTGGAGTAGATATAGGAAATTATTTTTTTTAACAATTATTTGTCTTGCTTTCAATTTGAAAAAAAAATTATGATGGAATTTTGGTCAATTATAGTGTGATTTGATGCGTCGAAAACATGTTTCTTCCTATCTTTTGGAGTAGGTATGAAAAATTCTTTTACTTAGACAATTATTAGTCTTGCTTTTACAAAAGATTAGCTTAAGAAAAAAATATTATAGAATTTTGATTAATTATAGGGTAATATGATGCGTCGAAAAAATGTTCTTCCATCTTTTGTAGTATGTATGAAAAATTCTTTCTTTTTTTGACAATTATTTATCTTTCCTCTTTAAAAGATTAAGTTGAGAAAAAAGGAATTTTAGGTTTTGATCATATATAGTGTAATTTGATGCGTCGAAAACATGTTTCTTCCTATTTTTTGAAGTAGGTATAGGAAATTATTTTTTTAACAATTATTTGTCTTGCTTTTCAATTTGAAAAAAAATTATGATGGAATTTTGGTCAATTATAGTGTGATTTGATGCGTCAAAAACATGTTTCTTCCCATCTTTTGGAGTAGGTATGGGAAATTCTTTTTTTTTGACAATTGTTAGATTTAGGGAAAAATTTGCGATAGAGTTTTCCATCTCTCTCTTTGATTAAAACGGGGACACAATTTATATTGTTCGTTTTAATTTAGCGGCGCTTTCTGCTCGGTTCAAAAGGCCGATATATCCGGAAGTACGAGCTGGATCAAATGGGACCGCATCTGGATTACCTTCATGGACAACATGCTGCAAACGAAGTTGCTGCAAGAGGACACGCGAAACTTGTACGTGCCGACTTACATCGAAAGGTTGGTCGTTGACGCGCCGAGACATACCGAATTCGGGATCAAATACGAAAACTATTCGGCCATGCCCGTATTTAATCGTAAGGAGTGCAACAGCATCATCGGCGGCGGCATCGAGATCAGGGGCCTCCAGGCGACGGCGATTCCGCGTCGTAAAGCGCGCGGGGAACCGGTGCTCGAAACTTATAAGTTTGTGCCGTTACGCGCGCGTTTAAGTCTCGAAGACACCGCACGCGTTTTTACACAGATATTTCTCGAGAACGCTTTGGTGTTGAAGGTTAACGTCGTCGAGGTTGTCGCGAACGACGCCGAGATCGAGATTATGGCGCCCGAGATTAAACGCGCGCTCGATGATCATCCGCTGATTAAGAGCGACGTCTCCGTGTTTTCGGCGAAAGCTATGGAGGTGCCCGGCGTAAAGGTCGTTGATAAGGTTCTTGACGGCGAGACCCAGTATTCGATTGTAGTGATTGCGGAGCCCTACGACATGGTAGATGCGGCTTTGAAGAAGAACGGTTTTGTGATTGTGCGCGAAGCATTCGACGGACCTGGTGTCCAAGTCTCCGGTTTCGAAGTTGTGTCGGAAGTCATCACTGACAAGGAAAAAGTGAGCCTGATGAAGAAAGTTACGCCGCCAACTGTGGCGGGTAAAGTTTTGAAGGCTGTTTTGGACGGAAGCAATTACGAATGGATGCCCGCTTTGCAAGAAGCAATGAAGAACGACAATAAGGCGACGTTGGTGATTGAGGGCGAGGACTTCAGCGGCGCTCTAGGTTTCTTCAACTGCATCAGGCGTGAACCTGGTGGCGCACAGTTGCGATGCGTCTTCATTATGGATAAAAGCGTGCGCTTCGACTTAGGAGACGAGTTTTTCACGAAAGCGCCCTTGGCTGTTAACGTGCTGAAGGGCGGCACTTGGGGGACGTATCGCCACTTACCTCTAAACGTCGACGTAGTGGTTCAACGCGAGCAGATGTTTAACCAAATTACGCAAATCGGTAACTTATCATCTCTGCGGTGGCTCGAAGGACCACTAACTAGTGATACGGTAATGGAACCTGAAAGCGTCCTAGTCAGGGTGTGTTACAGCGCAATCAACTTCAAAGACTTGACAATCGCTTCCGGGCGCGTAGGTACGGACGCCTTCACCAGAAATCGTCTCGACCAGCTGCAATCTCACGCGCAAGGTTTTGAGTACTCGGGGTACGACGTTAGAGGTCGCCGAGTAATGGGGATGCTTTGCAACGGCGGGTCTTTAACTACTCTGTTGAAAGCGGAGCAGTCCATGATATTGTCGGTGCCCGATTCTTGGACGCTCGAAGATTCCGCAACCGTCGTGGTCACCTACTCCACCGTCCTCTGCAGCCTAATCCACGTAAGTCACATTTCCTAAAATTAACACTCACCTCACTGAATTTTTTCAGTACGCTCGCATCAAAACCGGACAGAGTATTTTGATTCACGCCGGCTCCGGTGGCATCGGACAAGCCGCGCTCTACATTGCCACCTACTTTAAGTGTAACATTTTTACGACCGTCAGCAGCGAAGAAAAGCGCCAATTCATCCGTCAGCATTTTCCAAACGTACCCGTAGAGAATATCGGAAATTCTCGCGACACCTCCTTCGAACGTATGGTTTACAAAAGGACTGGCGGAAAGGGTGTCGACATTGTGTTGAACTCTCTGGTTGACGAGAAGTTACAAGCTTCGGTGCGTTGCCTGGCACGTCATGGCAGATTTATCGAAATCGGCAAGTACGACCTCGTCAAAAACAACGCGCTGAAGCTCACGTCGTTTACGGAAGGACGCGCCTATTACGGAGCGATGCTCGATTTGATCTTTAACTACCCGCCTGCGTATAAGACGCCGCTCATTCATCTTCTGTATAAATACCTCAAATTGGGCGCGGTAAAACCTCTGCATCGCGTTGTGTTCGGTTACGACGAAGTCGAGCAAGCTTATCGTTACATGGCGGCCGGTAAGCATTTGGGAAAAATTTTGATACGCGTCAGAGATGAGGAAATGGTCGAGCGCCGACTATTTCCGGGCTCGCCCAGGTTCAGCTGCGACTCGTACCAGACTTACGTGATCGTAGGAGGTCTAGGAGGTTTTGGTTTAGAGCTCGTCGATTGGTTGGTGACGCGCGGTGCTCGCAAGTTAGTGTTGGTTTCGCGGAGCGGGATCAAGAACGGGTACGCGGCGTCGAGGATTAAGTAAGTGAGTTACGTCATTGGTGGGGTTGGATACAGATTGAGAATTTGCAGCGTGTGGAAGTCGTATCAGGTTACCGTCGCGTTGTCGACGGATGATGTGACGACCGCGGACGGTTGCCGCGCAGTTTTAAGAAAAGCTACCAAGCTCGGTCCCGTGGTCGCCATCTTTAACTTGGCTGTGGTGTTACGCGATGGACTTTTCGAAAACCAAACCGAGGAGAATTTCGCTACGTCGCTGGGACCTAAAGCTGTGGCAACACGGAATCTCGACGCCGTCAGCAGAGAACTGTGCCCGTGCTTGCGGTAAGCGACGTGAAGGTTTTTAATTTGGTAACGTAACAAAAGTTTAGGCACTTCGTGGTGTTTTCATCAGTGTCGTGCGGACGCGGTAATCCCGGACAGACGAATTACGGCATGTCCAACTCAATTATGGAGCGCGTTTGCGAGAGGCGTAAGGAAGACGGGTATCCGGCGTTGGCGATTCAATGGGGCGCGATTGGCGAAGTCGGCCTTGTCGCCGAAATGCAAGAGCTTCAGCGGGAGATCGAGATCGGCGGAACGCTACAACAGCGGGTTGCGTCTTGCCTTGGCGTGCTCGATCACTTCTTGATGCAGGATGCGCCTATTGTCGCCAGCATGGTTGTGGCTGAGAAGCGCACGAGTGCTGATGGCGCTGCCGGTATCATCGACATAATCAAAAACATAATGGGCATCACCGATTTGAAAACGATCAGCGAACACGCGGCGCTACCAGAGTTGGGCATGGACTCGATGTCGGCGCTCGAAGTCAAGCAGACGTTGGAGCGCGAGTGCGAAGTCTTTTTGAGCGCCAAAGAGATTCGAACCTTAACCTTCGCCAAGTAATCGAAATCGCGTGTAAACGTTGCCCCTCGGTAATCGAATTTTCTGTAGGTTGAAAGAGGTGCTCGACACGAAGATGGACGAAAGCGAAGGCGAGATGGCGCAACAAAAGTTGAACATCCTGCACCGATCGATCATCAACGACGACGAGGCAGTCATCCCCTTTAAACGGCTTTGCACTTTGGTCAAGGCCGACGAGGAAGCTCCCACCGTTCTCCTTTTACCGGGAATCGAGGGTATGGTGACCATTATGGAGAATTTGACGTGCAACTTGAAAGCGCATGTGCTTGGATTGCAGTACGTTTACGATAACGCCGAAGAGGAAACGATCGAAAGCCTGGCGGAGGCGTTGCTGAAGGTGAGAGCGTCTGTTTTTGAACGTACGTCGTGTATAGATTCGCTTGCAGCACGTACCGGACCAACAACCTTTCTTTTTAATCGCTTATTCTTTCGGATGTATTATCGGGTTGCACTTGGTATCGCTGTTGGAAGCGCGTGGTCAAAAAGGAACGGTGGTATTTATCGACGGTAGCTTGGAGATGGTCAAAGAAGTTATGGAACAACAGTTCCCTGGTTGTGAATCGCCTGCAGTAATGGACACCATAGTTTTAAGCAACTTAATGCAGCTGCACGTGTCCATAGAAGTTGTAAACTTACAAAAGGTACGTCTTTTTTTTTAAGTCACGCCCCTATTCAAATTTCTGATTCAGGAATTACTCGTTAAAGCGAACACGCTGGAGGAGCGCGTCAAGCACGCATTGAGCGTGATCCCCAAGACGGTTTTACAAACGTTGCGCTGTCACAAAGAGGTCTGTTACAAATCGTGCTACAGGATGCGTGCAGTATTCGCTTACCGGCCGAATTTTCCAAAAATTCGATCTTCGCTCGTATTGTTTAAAGCGAGCCATCCGCTGATAGAAAACTACGACAAAGACTATAAGCTAGGTAAGCTGTGCGCCGAGGAGGTTGGCGTACACGTCCTCGAAGGAAATCACGTCTCCATCCTGAAGAACCTCAACTTAGCCAACCACATCAACAACTTAATCAGTCAAGTAGGCAATAAAATACAGTAAACAACGTGCGTTTGATTTCATTCCTTATTTGATGACTAGTAACTACTAGGTAGGCCATCCATACACAAAATGTACGGCATCTATTTGCCAATGTTGTGTGAAGTGGTAAAATAATAATACACATCACAGGCAGACACGCAGTTACGTAACGTCTGAGTTATATATACAATATACACACTTGTTTAGTTAAATCTAACACTGTTTTCCCTTCTTTTAAGAGGCTGGGAAAATAAAAGATGGTGTTAACGGTTGTAGTTCACAAATAATAATAAAAGAAAGCGACGGCTCTAGCGATACAACCTAGAGAGAAGAACAATACTATTCGGCTCGAAATGGCGCATTAAATTCATGAAAGATTCCGTGTTTGTAATAGTTAGCACAGCAGTGTCCGGCTTAGTCGGTAAGTTGGGGAGGTCCTTAAGGAACTGAAAAGAAATAGACTGCTGTCTAACGCGGCGCCACCTGTTGGGTAATAGAATTAAAACCGACCAACAGGAGTTTAATAGGTTTTACTTAAGGTCTAATACGCTAAAACGAACACAAATTAGAGAGACAAATAGACAATTAAATGTAGCAAATGTACTAGGAAAATATGTGAGCATAAGACTTACGAGCGTTAGCAACAACAAATTAGTTAAAGCTCGCAATCAATATGTCGAAATTCAGTTAAGCTTTTGTTTGTTCCAATTAAGGATTGGTTACTAAAGAAACTCGACGTACACACGTCACTTACACTTAAACTCGGACTAGCACGGTAAGTAGCTCCCGCCAACCCAAAAGGCCTTTTGTGGAGTCTACTGCGAATAAAAATTTACTTATATGCTAGGGATTCAAACGGTTTAATGTCACATGTACGTGAGCTTCATACACATGAATAGTGAATAGATTTCTTAAACAGTAAACTTAACTGTGTTCTGAAGGATGCAGTTCCGATAAGGAAGGTTCTTGCTAACGACAGTAGTTGACAGCTTCAGAAGACGAAGAACGGAAGGCAGATATGTTCCCACAAAGCAGCAGGTATGCAGCGTAAACGACCCCTCAGCCGGTTGAGTTCATCGGCCGTTGGCAGCTTTAATGTAGACGAAACCGTGGTAGTTGTCACGTTTTAAAGCGAAGGATTTTTAACTAGCCATTCCAGCACCCTCAGGAATTATCCAGATTTTAATACACGAGTAGAGTATGAGGTCAAGAAAAGAACAAAAGAAATGGAATACAAAGTACTTACGGCGAATGCGGTCGGATTTACATTTACACACCAATTTAACTTGGAATTATTGAAGCCACATTAATACTTATGTGTAAACTTTTAGCTTCACTAAGCACGCCGAAAACGCCAAATAGAAGGAAGTCGCAAAATGTCCGCTCGTCGTCTCGATACTTTTTGTAAATTAAAAGAATTCACCAATGGGAAATGCGTAGCGTGCGCGGCACATTTGACTTTCATCGTAACCTGCTACTCACGACAAACGTTATTAAGAAGGCTTGCGACATACGTTCTAGTTTGAGAAATTTTAACCGTAACAAAGGGAAAAAAACGAAAAAAGTGTTAATAACAAAACATAGGAAAAAATAAAAAAAAACACTGCTATATACACTTGGTTAGAGCGTCGTGCTAATAACGCGAAGGCTTTGTTAGATACCCCCATGCTAAATTTGAAACGTATTGGTTTCTGTGTGCGCATGTTTTACTTATGATCGGTGGACCAGCCATACACAAAATGTATGTTGCCACTGTTTTATCATATAATCATATAAGAAACGGAACACACCACAGGTAGGCACGCAGTTACGTAACATCTGAGTTATATATTATATAAATATAATAAGATAAGGTCAAACCGTTGCTGGGCTACGGAACAGCAAGCTCACGCTGTGGCGTGATTGCGGGTGAGCATAACACGGTATTCGATCTGTAAAAAGAGAGACAGAATTTGCTAACTTAAAAAAATCAGTCCAATGACGTCAACATCTCACTAAACTTACTTGTTAAAAAGTTTGTTACTCACTGAATTCCATAATTATTTTGATCATCACTAATTAATATAATTAATGTTGTCAAAGAGTTGAAATGAAGACTAGAGATAATAAAGCATGATTCAAATTCACTCCAATTATTTTAATGTTTAAAGACTCACTGATTTCCAAAATTGGTTTCTTTATAACTGATTCTAAAAATGGAATTGTAAAATACTTACCTAGGTGAAATTCAAATCTAAGTCAAAATGGTTAAAACCATAAAGTTACGCTAAAGTTACTCACTGATTTAGAGAATTGCTTTTTATACCACTGAGTAGTAAAACCTTTACTTCGAACTTAATTAAATTTGAACGCACCAGGCTACGAAACAAAAAAATGTGTGTCCCATAATACAACTTTGTACCGGTTTCCCACTAATTTATAAAAGTATATATAATTTCTGGACTGGTTTAAGGCTTTAAGATTAAATTTGTTACTCACTGAACTACATAGGTACTTAATTTGATCATAACTAATTAATGGAATCAGAGTTGCAATAGAATTGATATCCAGACTAGAGATAATGAAGCCTGATTTGAAATCACCCAAGATGTATTGATTTAATGTTAAGACTCACTGATTTCCAGAATCTGTTTTTTATCACTGATTGTAAAATGGAAATCTAAAACACTTACCTAAGCAAAATTTAAATCTAAGCCACAATTTATAAAACCATGGATTTATGTTAAAGTTACTCACTGATTTACAGAATTGCTTTTTTTACCACTGATTAGTAAAACGAGTCTTCACTTCGATTACTATTTAATTAAATCAAACTTGCAAAAGAATTGAAATCAAAACTACAGGTAACAAAGCGTGATTTAAATTTACCCCAGATTCGTTAATTTAATGTTTAGACTCACTGATTTCCAGAATTGGTTTCTTTGTTACTAATTGTAAATGGCGTTTTAAAATACTTTCCTAAGCGAAATTAAAATCTAAGCCAAAATTCAGCATTGGGTTTATTTCTCACTGATTTAAGCATTCGTGTATTAGTCACTGATCAATATTAGTCTCTTGATCACTGATTAATAAAAGAAGTCAAAATTGTAAAAATCACACCAACTTACTTGAATTCAACAAATAACGTCTCTGTTTTTTCTCACTGGTTCACATAATTGGTGTGATTCACTGATTGATAATCTGCGCCTAATCTTTCAAATAATTCATAACCGTATCTGCGGTCACTAGAACCTTAAAACCTACACTATTTTGAAAGGTTTGTTTTTAAACTTTTTACTCACTGATTTACATTAGTCCCTTGATCATTGATTATTAAAAAAAGTCAACATTTTAAAAATTATTCAAAATGAAAACTACAATAAACAGGAAAATCAAAGCAATTTTTTGATTGCGACTTCGGTTTTCTCAGTGATTCACAAAATTAGTGTGATTCACTGGTTAATAATCTGAGCTTAATCTTTAAAATAATTTAAAATCGTATCTACAAACACTAGAAAATTTAAACCTACACTATTTTAAAATGTTTGTCTTTGAATTTTTTACTCACTGGCTCACAATATTAATCTCTTGATCACTGATGAACAAAATGGGTCAAAATTTTGAAAATTATTGAAAATCAAAACTACAATCAACAGGAAAAACAGACCATCTTACTTGAATTTATTGAATGTTGTCTCTGTTTTTTCTCACTGATTCACATAATTGGTGTGATTCACTAATTGTTAATCTAGGCTTAATATTTAAAATCGTATCTACAATCACTAGAAAATTAAAACCTACACTATTTTAAAAAGTTTGTCTTTAAACTTTTTACTCACTGATTCACAAAACTAGTCTCTTAATTCTGATTAATAAAAAGAGCCAAAAATTGGAAAATAATTGAAAGTATTAAACACAATGAACAGAAACTTCAGACCAGTTTGAATCTAAAGAATGAGGCCTCTGTTTTTCTCAGTAATTTTCAGAATTAGTGCGATTCACTGATTGATAATCTGGGCTTAATCTTCTTAATAATTTAAAATCTGACCTACAATCACTAGAAAATTAAAACCTACACTATCTTAAAAGGTTTATTTTAAACTTTTTACTCATTGATTCACAATATCTCTTGATCACTGATTAATAAAAGGCGTCAAAATTTTGAAAATGGTCAAATTCAACAAGCAATAGGATAATCAGACCAACTTACTTGAATTCACTGGATGACGTCTTTGTTTTTTCTCACTGATTCACATAATTGATGTGATTCACTGATTGATAATCTGGTCCTAATCTTTCAAATAATTCTAAATCGTATCTGCAGCCGCTAGAAAATTAAAACCTACACTTTTTGAAAGGTTTTATTGTTTACTCACTGATTCACAATCGTGATACTGATTAAAAAAAAACCCAAATTTAATAACAACATTTTAACAAGAAGATCAGACCAATTTAATTTAATCTAATGTTTTTCTCCGTAATTCCCAGAATTAGTGTGATTCACTGATTGATAATCTTTTCAATAATGTAAAATCGTATCTACAATCACTAGGAAATTGAAACCTACATTATTTAAAAAAAGTTTGTCTTTGAACTTTTTACTCACTGATTCACAATATTAGTCCCATGATCACTGATTAATAAAAAGGGTCAAAATTTTGATTCAAAATTAGAACTATAATTATCAGAAAATCAAACTGATTCCAATTTATCGATTAAAGTTTCAGTTTTTTTCAGTGATTCACAGAATTGGTGTGATTCACTGATTTATTATCTAGGCTTAATTTTTCAAATAATTTAAAATCTTATATACAATTACTAGGGAATTAAAACCTACACTATTTTGAACGGTTTGTACTTTTTACTCACTGATTCACAATATTAATACTTTTGATCACTAATAAATAAAAATGGTCAACATTTTAAAAATAATTAAAACTACAATCGACTTATTCTAATTTATCGATTGAGGTTTCAGTTTTTCTCACTGATTCATAGAATTGGTGTGATTCACTGATTAATCTTTCTTATAATTTAAAATCGTATTTACAATCACTAGGAAATTAAAACCTACACTATTTTGAAAGGTTTGCCTTTGTACTTGTTACTCACTGATTCACAATATTAGTCCTTTGATCACTGATTATTATTAGAATCAAAACTACAGTCAACATGATAATCAGATCAACTTACTTGAATTCATCAAATCTGTTTTTTCTCACTGATTCACATAACTGGCGAGATTCACTGATCGATAATCTGGCCTTAATCTTTCAAATAATTTAAATCGTATCTGCAATTACTAGGAAATTAAAACCTACATTATTTGTCGTTAAATATTCACACCGATTTACAAATATTTATCACTGATTGTAAACTGACTTACATAATTAGTGTGTATCACTATCTCAAAAATTACAGACAATTCTGAATCTACAATCAATAAGACATAAATTATTTTGAGCCATCGATTGTCTTGACTTTTTTCTCACAAATCTGTAATCATCAAGAAGTTAGACTAATATTGTTTTGATCAATCTATTAATCTGTCTGTTATTTTCACCGATTCTCAAGATTAGTGTGTAAGCTTGAATTTGATACCCACTGATTTACAGTCTGTGTCATAAAATTTTAGCAATGTAATTGTATCGTTAATGGTTTTTGTTTTGATTTCTTGACTCACTGATACACAAGATCAGTATATACATTACGGAATTATTTGATAGAATGTGATTGTGATACTTGAGCCCGATCTTGCATTTGTTACTCACTGATTCACAAGATTATTTTGTTTGCTACCGACTCATGTCAAAACTAGAATTAATAGCAAAATTCAAACCAACGTTGTTGTGATGCATCGGTTCGACCTAGAATTGATCACTCACTAATTAGTGAAAACAAAAACAAAATGCAAGGCACACTTGCTTTCGCCTTTATTATTATTTTAATATAAATGCTATTATAAAACGTAGTGTCACTACAAACAACTTTTTTTTTTCGTTAAAATGGCAGTGCTGAAGTACTTAACCTACAAATCACAGAACACCGCGCATGCGCGTTGTACCTACTAAATATTGGATGATAATGACGTCATGCGTACGAGGTTATCACCCATTGGATGCACGCGTATTCTGCGACCTACAATAAACTATATGTTAAGAAGTCGGAACGACCTTAACTCGTCTACGACATCGAAAGATTTTGGCACAAACCACGCGAATTTTGTGCAGGCACACAAGCTTTCGGTCCCATCGTGCTTTCAGCTAATAAAATTGACCCCGAAACAAACATTTATCACAGAAGCGACGTAAAGCACATATAATCGAAGCATACTAGATTTTTGTCGAGCGCAACACGTGCTCAATGTTGATACAATCTAAGACGGCCGCGCCGACTGAACTGCGCCGCGTCACCATCGACGACAGCAGCGCCCACTTATTTAACTTAGGATCGTACATTTCTAGGGAATTTAAGCTGGAGGAGCCGTCGTTACCGCCGAGGGCGTATACACAACTATCGATGCCGACGACTTCGTGTGTCGACCTAGAAGCGACCTGATGTGTACTTCCGATACGGCGTCTGCTGATGACTCACCTTCGGTTGTGCATCGCCGTGATCGGCTCCCAGGCGCTCCTTCTCACGTTGAATCGCTCTCCACTCGACATGCACATGGTGCCGTCGTTGCCTCCGATGCAATACAGAAACCCTTCGACGGCGGCCACTCCGCAGCTGCTTCTACGCGAAGACATCGACGGTATGCTGTGCCAGCTGCCTTGTCTTGGATCGTACCGTTCGACCGACGCTTGATAATTGGTCGAATCGAAGCCTCCCAGGGCGTAAATACAATTATCGACGACCGCCACACGGCAATATCGGCGACGCGTGTTCATCGCAGGGCAGCTGCACCAGATCCCGGTTAGGGGATCGAAGCGCTCCATGCTGCTCAGGCAGGACGCGCCGTCGTAGCCGCCGCACACGTAGATCAATCCATCGAAAGCGCAGATTCCTAAATTTCGTATGAGCAAACTCTCTTCGGGGGTGGCTACTTACCTAAGCACGACCTCTTAGTGCCCATCGGCGTGATCGACGTCCAATTATTGATGAGCGGGTTGTAACACTCGGCCGTGGCCAAGTCGGAGGCGCCGTCGTATCTGAAGACAAAGTGATTTAATCAAGGACTTTCGGTGGACCGCGTTGACGTACCCGCCTACGACGTATAGCATTCGCCTCAACCCGGTGACGCCGCAACGCGAGCGCCTCCATTGCATAGGGGCGATGCCCGACCAAGCGTCCGACCTCGGATTGTATACTTCGCATTCAGAATGTATCGCAAACAATGAGCCGCCCCCTACAAGAAAAGGTTTAGAAGTCCTTCAGGTCTACGCTTACTTACCAACTGCAAAAAGGTACGGTTCTGCTCCTTTGGGTTTGCGTTCCAGAGTGCGTGGCGTCGAAAGCACGCACCGCCTTTCGGGCGCGAGGTGGTAACGCATCGCTTCCAGAAGCAGCTCCCTGCACTGACTGTCTTCACGCACCAGCTTCTCGCAATCGACGCGCGTCATCAAAAATTCCCGGTTGACGAGCGGTAAGCGCACGTGCTCCATTAACTGTAATGCATTCAACAGAAAAAGTTAAGCAACTTTATGTTCGGTCAGAATTTGGATGGGTGACCAAATTTCGGCACTACAGTTTTTGTGTGAAGGATTACAATTTCACAATCAAATCAGATAATTGAATTAATTATATTACATTAATATCCATCTATAGAAGTTAGAAGAAAAAATTTAAGTTAGATGAATTAAAATTTCGAATTCATTTTTCTGAATTAAGATTAAATTTATAATATATGTAAATTTTAAATTTAGTTACTCTAACATTGTCAAATTACGGTTAGAAGAAAGTTAGAGTCAGAACTTTTTAAAATTTTTTGTAACAATTTTGTGGGAAAGATCACAATTAACAATAAAATTTCAAAATTTAATTAATTAAGTCAGAATAATATCTATCTATCCAAGTTAGAAGATAGAGAATTTGGATGGGTGGCCAAATTTCGCCACTATAACCACCATTAGTAATGTGTTTGTGAGGAGGATCCCAATTGGTAAGAAAATTGAATTAATTAGGTCAGATTAATATCCATCTATCGAAGTTAGAAAAAAAAATTAAGTTAGATGAAGAATAAAAATTTCTAATTCAACTATCATAGAATTCAAATTTTCTGAATTAAAATTAAATTTATAATATATGTAAAAAAATTTAAATTTAGTTACTCTAACATTGTCAAATTACGGTTAGAAGAAAGTTAGAGTCAGAACTTTTTTTAAATTTTTTTTGTAACAATTTTGTGGGAAAGATCACAATTAACAATAAAATTTCAAAATTTAATTAATGAAGTCAAAATAAAATCCATCTATCCAAGTTAGAAGATAAAGAATTTTATGGTTGACCAAATTTCGGGGCTATGACTTGACGAAAAATCTAATATTTTTGTGTCAAAGATTACCATTGACAATAAAATCAAAAAAATTGAATTAATTAGGTCAGATTGATATCCATCTATCGAAGTTTGAGTTAGATGAAGAATAAAAATTTCAAATTACTAAAAACTTTCAGATTAAGGTTAGAAAGGAGTTAGAGTAAGACTTTTTCTATTTATTTTTTGCTAGATATTTTAAAATTGAAATCATTAAGTTAGAACAATATCCATCTATTGAAGTTAGAAGTTAGAGAGCTATTATAGAATCCAAATTTTCTAAATCTTTTCAATTCTAAAATAATAACACAAAAAAAAAGATCACAATTGCCAATAAAATCAGGGAGATAAATTAATTAAATAAGATTAATAGCAATCTATCGAAGTTAGATGAAAATATTTTGAGTTAGAAAAACGATTAAAATTTTTCAAAAAACGGCAATTATAGAATGTTTAGTATACTGACGATTTTTGTGTTTTAGGAGATGGTTTTAGTAGAGTGACATGTTGACTGAATTTTTTCGAAAGTTTTGGATCTAGTTTCATTCTAATTACTCTAACTTCAGCTCGCTTCTAACTTTAATTATAAAATTTTAAGTTTACTGATGATTTTGAGTGTTAAGAGTTGATTATGATTTTAGTTGAGTGACGTGTTGACTGAATTGTTCGAAAGTTTTGGATGTGGTATCATTCTAATTACTCTACCTTACCTAGCTTCTAATTTTAATTATAGAATTCTATGTTT
Organism: Abscondita cerata; assembly: GCA_030710515.1. Lineage (NCBI taxonomy): Eukaryota > Metazoa > Arthropoda > Insecta > Coleoptera > Lampyridae > Abscondita > Abscondita cerata. The sequence goes on from JALBCR010000706.1 coordinate 148,516, forward strand.
ATTGATGTTTTTTTTTGTTTTAAGAGGCGATTTTCATTTTAGTAGAGTAACATGTCGACTGAATATTTTCAAAAGTTTTTGTTTTAAGAATCTGGTTTCACTCTAATTACTGTAACTAAAGCTGGCTTCTAACTTTAATTATAGAATTTTATGTTTACTGATCAATATTGTGTTTTAAGAGGTGGTTGTGATTTTAATTAAATAACATGTTGACTGAATTTTTTTAATAGTTTTGGATCTGATATCATTCTAATTACTCTAATTTAAACTCGCGTCTAACTTTATTTATAGAATTCTATGTTTCCTGATAATTTTTGTGTTTTAAGAGGTGGTTTTGGTTTTAGTTGAGTGGAATCTTGAATGAATTTTTGAAAATTTTGGATCTGGTTTCATTCTAATTACTCTAACTTAACCTCGCTTCAAATTTTAATTATAGAATTTTGTGTTTACTGATGATTTCTGTGTTTCAAGAGATGATTTTGATTTTAATATAGATTGACATATTGACTGAATTTTTAAAAAATTTTGGATTTGGTTTTATTGTAATTGCTCTAACGTAAGCTCGCTTCTTTCTTTAATTGTAGAATTATTTACTGATGATTTTTGTGTTTTGAGAGTTGATTATGATTTTAGTTAAGTGACATGTTGACTGAATTGTTCAAAAGTTTTGGATTTAGTTTCATTCTAATTACTCTTACTTCAGCTCGCTTCTAACTTTAATTATAGAATTCTAAGTTTCCTGATGATTTTTGTGTTTTAAGAGTTGATTCTAATTTTAGTTGAGAGATATGTTGACTAAATTGTTCGAAAGTTTTGGATCTTGTTTCATTCTAATTACTGTAACTTAACCTCGCTTCTAATTTGAATTGTAGAATTTTGTGTTTACTGACGATTTTTGTGTTTTAAGAGATTTATTTATTTATTTATTCGTATTGTAACTTTAAGAGATAATTTTGATTTTAGTTGAGTGACATGTTGACTAAATTTTTAGAAAGTTTTGGATCTGATATTCTAATTACTCTAATTTAAACTCGCGTCTAACTTTATTAATAGAATTCTATGTTTCCTGACGATTTTTGTGTTTTAAAAGGTGGTTTTGATTTTAGTTGAGTGGAATTTTGATTAAATTTTTCAAAAGTTTTGGATCTGGTTTTATTCTAATTACTCTAACTTAAGCTTGCTTCTAACTTTAATTATAGAATTTTATGTTTACTGATGATTTTTGTGTTTTAAGAGGTGGTTTTGATTTAAGTTGAGTGGAATTTTAATTGAATTTTTCAAAAGTTTTGGATCTGGTTTCATTCTAATTACTCTAACTTAACCTCGCTTCTAATTTTGATTATAGAATTTTGTGTTATATATGATTTCTGTGTTTTAAGAGATAATTTTGAATTTAATAAAATGACATTTTGACTGAATTTTTCAAAAGTTGTGAATCAGGTTTTATTCTAATTACCCAACTTAAGCTCCCTTCTAACTCTAATTATAGAATTCTATGTTTACTGGTGATTGTTGTGTTTTAAGAGCTGGTTTTGATTTTAGTTGAGTGGAATTTCGATTTTGAATTTATCAAAAGTTTTGGATCTGATTTCATTCTAATTACTCTAACTTAACCTCGCTTCTAATTTTAATTATAGAATTTTGTGTTATAGATGATTTCTGTGTTTTAAGAGATAATTTTGAATTTAATAAATTGACATCTTGATTGTATTTTTCCAAAGTTATGAATCAGGTTTTATTCTAATTTCTCAAACTTAAGCTCCCTTTTAACTCTAATTATAGAATTCTATGTTTACTGGTGATTGTTGTGTTTTAAGAGCTGGTTTTGATTTTATTTGAGTGGAATTTTGATGAAATTTTTCAGAAGTTTTGGATCTGATTTCACTCTAATTACTCTAACTTAAACTTGCTTCTAACTTTAATTATAGAATTATATGTTTACTGGTGATTGTTGTGTTTTAAGAGCTGGTTTTGATTTTAGTTGAGTGGAATTTAGATTGAATTTTTCAAAAGTTTTGGATCTGATTTCATTCTAATTACTCTAACTTAACCTCGCATCTAATTTTAATTATAGAATTTTGTGTTATAGATGATTTCTGTGTTTTAAGAGATAATTTTGAATTTAATAAATTGACATCTTGACTGAATTTTTCAAAAGTTATGAATCAGGTTTTATTCTAATTTCTCAAACTTAAGCTCCCTTCTAACTCTAATTATAGAATTCTATGTTTACTGGTGAATGTTGTGTTTTAAGAGCTGGTTTTGATTTTAGTTGAGTGGAATTTTGATTAAATTTTTCAAAAGTTTTGGATCTGGTTTCATTCTAATTACTCTAACTTAAGCTTGCTTCTAACTTTAATTATAGAATTTTATGTTTACTGATGATTGGTTTTGGTTTTAGTAGAGTAAGGATGTTGACTGAATTTTCGGTTTTAAGAGTCTGGTTTTACCGCTTCTAACTTTGAATTCTATGTTGACTCACCTGGGCGACGTACTGCTTGCGTTCAGACAGATCGTGCTTGACCCAATTCAGCACCGCCGTGAACACGTCCTCTTCCGAGCATATGTTCAACTGGCCGTTCGAAATCAGCTCTTCTATCTCTTGAAACGGCAGCAGCAGAAACTCTTCCGTCGCGACCACCTGCTGAAAGTTCTGCAAAGCGAAGCAGTGCGAGCGCCTGTGCAACTCCTTGCACGAGTGCGTGTCTGAAAAAACGCGCTGTTACGTCACCAAGCCCTTGGCGTCTTCGTTTCAGTACCGACCGGCGAAGCTGCGTATTCCGAGACAGTTGGTCGGATGAAGCTGCTTCATCAGGAAGCGGCAGCATGCTTCGCGTACCGTCGACATCTGCAAGATGCTGCTCGCGGGCAGCAGCACCTGCACGTTGTCGGGCGTTATCACAATTTCGCCCGTGTATCCGTACTCGATCAGCAGCTCGACGGCGGCCGGGTCCATGTCGTGCAGAATAATTTCGTTGCTCGCCTGCTCCTTCATGTCACCTGTCGACGTACGCATTTACTCATCGCCGAAAATTCTCAACCTCCGATCATAGTTACCGTTGAACATCGCGAAAAAATAAGGACTAATTGACGCTAACACGACCTTATGGGCTCTAATTATCTCTAATCCTACGTGCAACGTAATGTCGCACAGCTACAACAGAGTTAAAAATGCTTAACTGACGTGCACTAATTCGATTAAGCGTGAATTTAAAAAAAATGATGACTGCACACGCACCTGTCCGTGCTGTCTCATCTTGTAAATGTTCGTCAGGGCGTTGTTGCTGTGGTCCGACGTCGTCAGCGAAAAATTACCTTTCGGCGACACCAACGGCGAGTCGCAGTTCTCGCTGGTCGGCGTCTGGGTGGACGCTTCGAACACGACGCCGCTCGTGGGCGTCGTCGTCGACGTCGTCGCCAGCTGCAGCTCCTCGATCTCCGAATTCATGTTCGTTCTTAGATAAAAACACAAACGCACGACACGTAGCGACCCGTAAAATAATAACGGCGTACGAGTTTCACGCACATAGTTTTTTGGCGCATGAGTCGGTGCCCCTTAATTGTATCGTCGTCACACACGCTCACTTTTACGGTTGCCTACGTCGATATCGATCCCGCTCGCGCGCAACGACATCCGACGACAAAATCGTCTACTAAAATCGCAGAAAACTAGCAGGCGTCGTGAATTTCATGGCCCACTTTATTAGTTTTCAACGCCTCCACGTTTAAATCATGAGCTCGTTGTAATTCTGATTAATCGTCTCAATTCGTTTGTTTTAATTTGCCCCAATTAATAAATATTTGTTTAATTAATTATACACGATTGAATTGTTTTACTATTAATTTTATACATCAATACAAAATGTTGCGTCAGTTTTAACAACATTTTGCTTTTTTAAAAAAATGTATTTTTTAATTTTTACCCATTGTTTGCAATGGTCTTGAGGTATTTACTACAAAATGTTGCGTCAGTTTCAACCGAATTTTGCTTCCTTTTAAATACTATCTATGTTCTATTATAACTTTTGAAAGAAGTTGTTTAATTTTTGTTTAATTTTTTGTTGATTTTACCGGGCCCTTAAAGCTACAAAATGTTGCGTCAGTTTTAACCAGATTTTGTTTTTTTTTTAAATCATACTTTGATTAATTACAATTTTGGAAAAAGTTGTTTAATTTTTCCATTTGTTTGTTGATTTTACCTAACTCTTGAGTCATCCACTACAAAATGTTGTGTCAGTTTTAACCAGAATTTACTATCTTTTAAAATCCTACTTTACAATTTTGAAAGTAATTGTTTAATTGTTTCCAATTGTTTGTTGATTTTACGATGTTTTTGAGGCAGTCACTACAAAATGTTCCAAAAGTTTTAAACAGATTTTGTTTCCTTCTTAAAATTTACTTTATTTAATTATAATTTTTGAAAGAAGTTGTTTAATTGGCTGTTGAGTTTACAAAGCTCTTAAGGCATTTACTACAAAATGTTGCAAGAGTTTTAATCAAATTTTGTTTTTTTTTTGAAACTTATATTGTTTAAATATAATTTTTGAAAGAAGTTGTTGAATTTTTTCCAATTGTTTGTTGATTTTACTATGTTTTTGAGGCAGTCACTACAAAATGTTGTAAGAGTTTAAACATATTTTGTTTTCTTTTTAAAGTTTACTTTGTTTAATTATAATTTTCAGAAGCGGTTGTTTAACTGACTGTTGAGTTTACAATGCACTTAAGGCATTCACTACAAAATGTTGGAAGGGTTTTAATCGAATTTTGTTTTATTTTCAAAACTTACTTTGTTTAACTATAATTTTTGGGAGATATTGCTAATTTATTCTAATTGGGAGTTTATTTTACCAGGCTTCTGAGACACTCATTACATAATGTAGGGTAAGACTTAAGCAGATCTGGTTTTCCTTTAAAATCCTACTTTGTTTAATTATAATGTTTGGAAACAATTTTTTAATTTTTACCCATTGTTTGCAATGGTCTTGAGGTATTTACTACAAAATGTTGCGTCAGTTTCAACCGAATTTTGCTTTTTTTTAAATACTATCTATGATCTATTATAACTTTTGAAAGAAGATGTTTAATTTTTGTTTAATTTTTTGTTGATTTTACCGGGCCTTTAAAGCTACAAAATGTTGCGTCAGTTTTAACCAGATTTTGTTTTTTTTAAATCAGCTTTGATTAATTACAATTTTTGGAAAAAGTTGTTTAATTATTTCCATTTGTTTGTTGATTTTACCTGGCTCTTGAGTCATCCACTACAAAATGTTGTGTCAGTTTTAACCAGAATTTACTATCTTTTAAAATCCTACTTTACAATTTTTGAAAGTCATTGTTTAATTGTTTCCAATTGTTTGTTGATTGTGCCATGTTTTTGAGGCAATCACTACAAAATGTTGTAAGAGTTTTTGTTTTCTTTTTAAAGTTTACTTTGTTTAATTATAATTTTGGAAGAGGTTGTTTAACTGACTGTTAAGTTTACAATGCACTTAAGGCATTCACTAGAATATGTTGGAAGGATTTTAATCGAATTTTGTTTTATTTTCAAAACTTACTTTGTTTAATTACAATTTTTGGGAGATATTGCTAATTTATTCTAATTGGGAGTTGATTTTACCAGGCTTCTGAGACACTCATTACATAATGTAGGGTAAGTCTTAAGCAGATCTGGTTTTCCTTTAAAATCCTACTTTGTTTAATTATAATGTTTGGAAACAATTTTTTAATTTTTACCCATTGTTTGCCATGGTCTTGAGGTATTTACTACAAAATGTTGCGTCAGTTTCAACCGAATTTTGCTTTTTTTAAATACTATCTATGTTCTATTATAACTTTTGAAAGAAGTTGTTTAATTTTTGTGTAATTTTTGTTGATTATACCGGGCTCTTAAAGCTACAAAATGTTGCGTCAGTTTTAACCAGATTTTGCTTTTTTTTTAAATCAACTTTGATTAATTACAATTTTTGGGAAAATTTGTTTAATTTTTTCCATTTGTTTGTTGATTTTACCTGGCTCTTGAGTCATCCACTACAAAATGTTGTGTCAGTTTTAACCAAAATTTACTATCTTTTAAAATCCTACTTTACAATTTTTGAAAGTAATTGTTTAATTGTTTTCAATTGTTTGTTGATTTTACCATGTTTTTGAGGCAGTCACTACAAAATGTTGTAAGAGTATAATCAGATTTTGTTTTCTTTTTAAAGCTTACTTTGTTTAATTATAATTTTTGGAAGAAGTTGTTTAATTGACTGTTGAGTTTACAATGCACTTAAGGCATTCACTACAAAATGCTGGAAAGGTTTTAATCGAATTTTGTTTTATTTTCAAAACTTACTTTGTTTAATTACAATTTTTGGGAGATATTGCTAATTTATTCTAATTGGGTGTTGATTTTACCAGGCTTCTGAGACACTCATTACATAATGTAGGGTAAGTCTTAAGCAGATCTGGTTTTCCTTTAAAATCCTACTTGGTTTAATTATAATGTTTGGAAACAATTTTTTAATTTTTACCCATTGTTTGCCATGGTCTTGAGGTATTTACTACAAAATGTTGCGTCAGTTTCAACAGAATTTTGCTTCCTTTTAAATACTATCTATGTTCTATTATAACTTTTGAGAAGTTGTTTAATTTTTTGTTTAATTTTTTGTTGATTATACCGGGCTCTTAAAGCTACAAAATGTTGCGTCAGTTTTAACCAGATTTTTGCTTTTTTTTAAATCATACTTTGATTAATTACAATTTTGGAAAAAGTTGTTTAATTTTTTTCCATTTGTTTGTTGATTTTATCATGTTTTTGAGGCAGTCACTACAAAATGTTCCTAAAGTTTTAAACAGATTTTGTTTCCTTTTTAAAATTTACTTTATTTAATTATAATTTTTGAAAGAAGTTGTTTAATTGGCTGTTGCGTTTACAATGCTCTTAAGGCATTTACTACAAAATGTTGCAAGAGCTTTAATCAAATTTAGTTTTTTTTTTAAACTTATTTTATTTAAATATAATTTTTGACAGAAGTTGTTGAATTTGTTCCAATTGTTTGTTGATTTTACTCTGTTTTTGAGGCAGTCACTACAAAATGTTGTAAGAGTTTAAACAGATTTTGTTTTCTTTTTAAAGCTTACTTTGTTTAATTATAATTTTTGGAAGAGGTTGTTTAACTGACTGTTGAGTTTACAATGCTCTTAAGGCATTTACTACAAAATGTTGCAAGAGTTTTAATCAAATTTTTTTTTTTTTTAACTTATATTGTTTAAATATAATTTTGAAAGAAGTTGTTGAATTTTTTTCCAATTGTTTGTTGATTTTACTATGTTTTTTAAGCAGTTCCCTCAAAATGTTGCAAGAGATTCAAACAGATTTTGATTTCTTTTTAAAATTTACTTTGTTTAATCATAATTTTTGGAAGAGGTTGTTTAATTGATTGTGGAGTTTATAATGCATTTAAGACATTGACTACAGAATGATACAAAAGTTTTAACCAAATTTTGTTTTCTTTTAAAATCCTACTTTGTTTAATTAGATTTTTAAAACTATTCTTTAATTTTTACTTATTGTTTTTCCATCCTCTTGAGGTATTCACTACAAAATGTTGTGTCAGTTTCAACCAGAATCCATTTTCTTTAAAAATTCCACCTTACAATTTTTGATAGGAATTGTTTATTGTTTCCAATTGTTTGCTGATTTTCTTAAGACATTTACTACAAAATTTTTGAAAGAAATTGTTAAATTGTTTCTAATTGTATCTTGATTTTACCAAAATTTTGAAGCATTTACTACAAAATGTTGCATCAGTTTTAAGCAGATTTTGCCTTATTTTTTAATTATTTTGTTTAAACATCATTTTTGTAAGAAGTCGTTTAATTTCTTCCAATTGTTTGTTGATTTTACCATGTTTTTGAGACAGTCATAACAAAATGTTGTAAGAGTTTAAACAGATTTTTATACTTTATACTTTTATTAATTACAATTTTTGGAAAAAGTTGTTTAATTTTTTTCAATTTGTTTGTTGATTTTACCAGGCTTTTGAGCCATCGACTACAAAATGTTGTGTCAGTTTTAACCAAAATTTACTATCTTTTAAAATTCTACTTTACAATTTTTGAAAGTAATTGTTTAATTGTTTCCAATTGTTTGTTGATTTTACCTTGTTTTTGAGGCAGTCACTACAAAATGTTCCAAAAGTTTTAAACCGATTTTGTTTCCTTTTAAAATTTACTTTATTTAATTATAATTTTTGGAAGAGGTTGTTTAACTGACTGTTGAGTTTACAATGTTTAAGGCATTCACTACAAAATGTTGGAAAGGTTTTAATCAATTTTGTTTTATTTTCAAAACTTACTTTGTTTAATTACAATTTTGGGAGATATTGCTAATTTATTCTAATTGGGGGTTGATTTTACCAGGCTTCTGAGAACTCATTACATAATGTAGGGTAAGTCTTAAGCGATCTGGTTTTCCTTTAAATCCTACTTTGTTTAATTATAATGTTTGGAAACAATTTTTAATTTTTACCCATTGTTTGCCATGGTCTTAAGGTATTTACTACAAAATGTTGCGTCAGTTTCAACCGAATTTTGCTTTTTTTTAAATACTATCTATGATCTATTATAACTTTTGAAAGAAGATGTTTAATTTTGTTTAATTTTTTGTTGATTTTACCGGGCCTTTAAAGCTACAAAATGTTGCGTCAGTTTTAACCAGATTTTGTTTTTTTTAAATCAGCTTTGATTAATTACAATTTTTGGAAAAGTTGTTTAATTATTTCCATTTGTTTGTTGGATTTTACCTGGCTCTTGAGTCATCCACTACAAAAATGTTGTGTCAGTTTTAACCAGAATTTACTATCTTTTTAAAATCCTACTTTACAATTTTTGAAAGTCATTGTTTAATTGTTTCCAATTGTTTGTTGATTGTGCCATGTTTTTGAGGCAATCACTACAAAATGTTGTAAGAGTTTTTGTTTTCTTTTTAAAGTTTACTTTGTTTAATTATAATTTTTGGAAGAGGTTGTTTAACTGACTGTTAAGTTTACAATGCACTTAAGGCATTCACTAGAATATGTTGGAAGGATTTTAATCGAATTTTGTTTTATTTTCAAAACTTACTTTGTTTAATTACAATTTTTGGGAGATATTGCTAATTTATTCTAATTGGGAGTTGATTTTACCAGGCTTCTGAGACACTCATTACATAATGTAGGGTAAGTCTTAAGCAGATCTGGTTTTCCTTTAAAATCCTACTTTGTTTAATTATAATGTTTGGAAACAATTTTTAATTTTTACCCATTGTTTGCCATGGTCTTGAGGTATTTACTACAAAATGTTGCGTCAGTTTCAACCGAATTTTGCTTTTTTTTAAATACTATCTATGTTCTATTATAACTTTTGAAAGAAGTTGTTTAATTTTTGTTGTAATTTTTTGTTGATTTTACCGGGCCTTTAAAGCTACAAAATGTTGCGTCAGTTTTAACCAGATTTTGTTTTTTTAAATCAACTTTGATTAATTACAATTTTGGAAAATTTGTTTAATTTTTTCCATTTGTTTGTTGATTTTACCTGGCTCTTGAGTCATCCACTACAAAATGTTGTGTCAGTTTTAACCAGAATTTACTATCTTTTAAAATCCTACTTTACAATTTTTGAAAGTAATTGTTTAATTTTTTCCAATTGTTTGTTCATTTTACCATGTTTTTGAGGCAGTCACTACAAAATGTTGTAAGAGTTTTTTGTTTTCTTTTTAAAGTTTACTTCGTTTAATTATAATTTTTGGAAGAAGTTGTTTAATTGACTGTTGAGTTTACAATGCACTTAAGGCATTCACTACAAAATGTTGGAAGGGTTTTAATCGAATTTTGTTTTATTTTCAAAACTTACTTTGTTTAATTACAATTTTTGGGAGATATTGCTAATTTATTCTAATTGGGTGTTGATTTTACCAGGCTTCTGAGACACTCATTACATAATGTAGGGTAAGTCTTAAGCAGATCTGGTTTTCCTTTAAAATCCTACTTGGTTTAATTATAATGTTTGGAAACAATTTTTTAATTTTTACCCATTGTTTGCCATGGTCTTGAGGTATTTACTACAAAATGTTGCGTCAGCTTCAACCGAATTTTGCTTTTTTTTAAATACTATCTATGATCTATTATAACTTTTGAAAGAAGATGTTTAATTTTTGTTTAATTGTTTGTTGATTTTACCGGGCCCTTAAAACTACAAAATGTTGCGTCAGTTTTAACCAGATTTTGCTTTTTGTTTTAAATCATACTTTGATTAATTACAATTTTTAGAAAAAGTTGTTTAATTTTTTCCATTTGTTTGTTGATTTTACCTGGCTCTTGAGTCATCCACTACAAAATGTTGTGTCAGTTTTAACCAGAATTTACTATCTTTTAAAATCCTACTTTACAATTTTTGAAAGTAATTGTTTAATTGTTTCCAATTGTTTGTTGATTTTACCATGTTTTTGAGGCAGTCAAGACAAAATGTTGTAAAAGTTTTTTGTTTTCTTTTTAAAGTTTACTTTGTTTATTTATAATTTTTGGAAGCGGTTGTTTAACTGACTGTTGAGTTTACAATGCACTTAAGGCTTCACTACAAAATGTTGGAAGGGTTTTAATCGAATTTTGTTTTATTTTCAAAACTTACTTTGTTTAATTACAATTTTTGGGAGATATTGCTAATTTATTCTAATTGGGTGTTGATTTTACCAGGCTTCTGAGACACTCATTACATAATGTAGGGTAAGTCTTAAGCAGATCTGGTTTTCCTTTAAAATCCTACTTTGTTTAATTATAATGTTTGAAAACAATTTTTAATTTTTACCCATTGTTTGCCATGGTCTTGAGGTATTTACTACAAAATGATGCGTCAGTTTCAACCGAATTTTGCTTCTTTTTAAATACTATCTATGTTCTATTATAACTTTTGAAAGAAGTTGTTTAATTTTTGTTTAATTTTTTGTTAATTTTACTGGGCCCTTAAAGCTACAAAATGTTGCGTCAGTTTTAACCAGATTTTTGCTTTTTTTTAAATCATACTTTGATTAATTACAATTTTTGGAAAAAGTTGTTTAATTTTTTCCATTTGTTTGTTGATTTTACCTGGCTCTTGAGTCATCCACTACAAAATGTTGTGTCAGTTTTAACCAGAATTTACTATCTTTTAAAATCCTACTTTACAATTTTTGAAAGTAATTGTTTAATTGTTTCCAATTGTTTGTTGATTTTACCATGTTTTTGAGGCAGTCACTACAAAATGTTCCAAAGTTTTAAACAGATTTGGTTTCCTTTTTAAAATTTTCTTTATTTAATTATAATTTTTGAAGGTTTAATTGGCTGTTGAGTTTACAATGCTCTTAAGGCATTTACTACAAAATGTTGCAAGAGTTTTAATCAAATTTTGTTTTATTTTTGAAACTTATATTGTTTAAATATAATTTTTGAAAGAAGTTGTTGAATTTTTCAATTGTTTGTTGATTTTACTATGTTTTGAGGCAGTCACTACAAAATGTTGTAAGAGTTTAAACAGATTTTGTTTTCTTTTTAAAGTTTACTTTGTTTAATTATAATTTTTGGAAGAGGTTGTTTAACTGACTGTTGAGTTTACAATGCACTTAAGGCATTCACTACAAAATGTTGGAAGGGTTTTAATCGAATTTTGTTTTATTTTCAAAACTTACTTTGTTTAATTACAATTTTTGGGAGATATTGCTAATTTATTCTAATTGGGTGTTGATTTTACCAGGCTTCTGAGACACTCATTACATAATGTAGGGTAAGTCTTAAGCAGATCTGGTTTTCCTTTAAAATCCTACTTTGTTTAATTATAATGTTTGAAAACAATTTTTAATTTTTACCCATTGTTTGCCATGGTCTTGAGGTATTTACTACAAAATGATGCGTCAGTTTCAACCGAATTTTGCTTCTTTTTAAATACTATCTATGTTCTATTATAACTTTTGAAAGAAGTTGTTTAATTTTTGTGTAATTTTTTGTTGATTATACCGGGCTCTTAAAGCTACAAAATGTTGCGTCAGTTTTAACCAGATTTTGCTTTTTTTTTAAATCAACTTTGATTAATTACAATTTTTGGGAAAATTTGTTTAATTTTTCCATTTGTTTGTTGATTTTACCTGGCTCTTGAGTCATCCACTACAAAATGTTGTGTCACTTTTAACCAAAATTTACTATTTTTTAAAATCCTACTTTACAATTTTTGAAAGTAATTGTTTAATTGTTTCCAATTGTTTGTTGATTTTACCATGTTTTTGAGGCAGTCACTACAAAATGTTGTAAGAGTATAATCAGATTTTGTTTTCTTTTTAAAGCTTACTTTGTTTAATTATAATTTTGGAAGAAGTTGTTTAATTGACTGTTGAGTTTACAATGCACTTAAGGCATTCACTACAAAATGCTGGAAAGGTTTTAATCGAATTTTGTTTTATTTTCAAAACTTACTTTGTTTAATTACAATTTTTGGGAGATATTGCTAATTTATTCTAATTGGGTGTTGATTTTACCAGGCTTCTGAGACACTCATTACATAATGTAGGGTAAGTCTTAAGCAGATCTGGTTTTCCTTTAAAATCCTACTTTGTTTAATTATAATGTTTGAAAACAATTTTTTAATTTTTACCCATTGTTTGCCATGGTCTTGAGGTATTTACTACAAAATGATGCGTCAGTTTCAACCGAATTTTGCTTCTTTTTAAATACTATCTATGTTCTATTATAACTTTTGAAAGAAGTTGTTTAATTTTTGTTTAATTTTTGTTGATTTTACTGGGCCCTTAAAGCTACAAAATGTTGCGTCAGTTTTAACCAGATTTTGCTTTTTTTTTTAAATCATACTTTGATTAATTACAATTTTTGGAAAAAGTTGTTTAATTTTTTCCATTTGTTTGTTGATTTTACCTGGCTCTTGAGTCATCCACTACAAAATGTTGTGTCAGTTTTAACCAGAATTTACTATCTTTTAAAATCCTACTTTAGAATTTTTGAAAGTAATTGTTTAATTGTTTCTAACTGTTTGTTGATTTTACCATGTTTTTGAGGCAGTCACTACAAAATGTTCCAAAAGTTTTAAACAGATTTTGTTTCCTTTTAAAATTTACTTTATTTAATTATAATTTTGAAAGAAGCTGTTTAGTTGGCTGTTGAGTTTACAATGGTCTTAAGGCATTTACTACAAAATGTTGCCAGAGTTTTAATCAAATTTTGTTTTTTTCTAAATTTATTTTATTTAAATATAATTTTTGAAAGAAGTTGTTGAATTTTTTCCAATTGTTTGTTGATTTTACTATGTTTTTTAAGCAGTTCCCACAAAATGTTGCAAGAGATTCAAACAGATTTTGATTTCTTTTTAAAATTTACTTTGTTTAATCATAATTTTTGGAAGAGGTTGTTTAATTGATTGTGGAGTTTACAATGCATTTAAGGCATTGTTTGTTGATTTTACAATGTTTTTGAGACGGTCACAACAAAATGTTGTAAGAGTTTAAACAGATTTTTATATTTTATACTTTTATTAATTACAATTTTTGGAAAAAGTTGTTTAATTTTTTCAATTTGTTTGTTGATTTTACCAGGCTTTTGAGCCATCGACTACAAAATGTTGTGTCAGTTTTAACCAGAGTTTACTTTTTTTAAATCCCACTTTGATTAATTACAACATTTGGAAGAAATAGCAAAATTGTTTCTAATTAGGTGTTGATTTTACCAGGTTTTTGAGATATTTAATACAAAATGTTGTGTCAGTTTTAACCAGATATTGCTTTTTTAAAAAAACTTATTTTGTTTAAATATAATTTTCGGAAGAAGTTGTTTAATTTTTTCAAATTTTTGTTAATTTTACCGGGCTCAAAAAACATTCACTACAAAATGTTGCGTCAATTTTAACCAGATTTTACTTTTTTTTTAAATTATACTTTGATTAATTACAATTTTTGAAAAAAGTCGTTTAACTGTTTCCAATTGTTCGTTGATTTTACTATGCTCTTGAGGCATCCACTACAAAATGTTGTTCCAGTTTTAACCAGAATAAACTTTCTTTTGATTGTTTTAATTGTTTCCAATTCTTTGTTGATTTGCTTGAGGTATTCACTACAAAATGTTGCGTAAGTTTTAACCAGATTTTGCTTTTTTTAAAAAAAATTATGTTGTTTGAATATAATTATTGTAAGTAGTTGTAATTTTTTTCAATTGTTTGTTGTATTTATCATGTTTTTGAGGCAGTCATTACAAAATGTTGCGAGAGTTTTTAATAAAATTTGTTTTCTTTTAAAAATGTACACTGTGTAATTATAAGATGTTGTTAAGAAAAGAGTGTCGCGGATTTTATAGCCCACTTTATTAGTTTTCAACGCTTCCACGATTAAATGATGAGCACGTTGTAATTCTGATTAATCTTTTCTTGAGGCAAAATGTTGCTTCAGTTTTAACCATTTTATTTTATTTAAAAAAAGTATTTTGTTTAAATATAATTTTTGGAAAAAGTTGTTTAATTTTTTCCAATTGTTTGTTGATTTTACCATGTTTTTGAGGCGGTCACTACAAAATGTTATAGGAGTTTTAAACAGAATTTAATTTCTTTTTAAAATTTATTTTGTTTAATTATAATTTTTGGAAGAGGTTGTTTAACTGACTGTTGAGTTTACAATGCACTTATGGCATTTACTATAAAATGTTGCAAGGGTTTTAATCGAATTTTGTTTTCTTTTCAAAACTTAATTTGTTTAATTAAAATTTTTGGGAGATATTATTAAATTGTTTTTAATTGGTTGTTTATTTTACCAGATTTATGAGGCAACCAATACGAAATGTTGCGTCAGTTTTACCCTGATTTTACTTTCTTTTAAAACCATAATCTGTTTAATTAAAGTTTCTGGAAGAAGATGTTTAATTGTTACCAATTATCACTGATTTTACCATGTTCTGTATACATTCAATACAAAATGTTGCGACAGTTTTAATCGGATTTTGCTTTTTTTTACAAATTTACTTTGTTTAATTATAATTTTTAGAAAATGTATAATTGTTTCCAATTAGCTGTTGATTTTACCATGTTCTTGAGGCATTTACTATAAAATGTTACAAGAGTTTTAATCGAATTTTGTTTTCTTTTCAAAACTTAATTTGTTTAATTAAAATTTTTGGGAGATATTATTAAATTGTTTTTAATAGGTTGTTTATTTTACCAGATTTTTGAGGCAAACAATACAAAATGTTGCGTCAGTTTTAACCGAATTTTACTTTTTTTTTAAACCATAATTTGTTTAATTGAAGTTTTTGGAAGAAGATGTTTAATTGTTTCCAATTATCACTAATTTTACAATGTCCTTGAGGCATTCAATACAAAATGTTGCGACAGTTTTAACCGTATTTTACTTCGTTTTAAAATCATACTTTGTTGAATTGAAGTTTTTGGAAAAAGTTGTTTAATTTTTTCCAATTGTTTAATTACATTATGTGCTCTTGAGGCATCCACTTTAAAATGTTGGTTCAGTTTTAACTAGATTTTACTTTCTTTCAAAATCCTACTTTGATTAATTAGTTGTTTAATTGTGTAATTGTTTTCTAATTGTTGTCTGATTTTTTTAAGACTTTTACTACAAAATGTTGCTTCAGTTTTAACCAAATTTTGCTTTATTTAAAAAAACTTATTTTGTTTAAATATAATTTTTGAAGAAGTAAGAAGTTGTTTAATTTTTTCCAATTTTTTGTTGATTTTACCGGGCCCTTAAAGCTACAAAATGTTGCGTCAGTTTTAACCAGATTTTGTTTTTTTTAAATCAACTTTGATTAATTACAATTTTTGGAAAAAGTTGTTTAATTTTTTCCATTTGTTTGTTGATTTTACCTGGCTCTTGAGTCATCCACTACAAAATGTTGTGTCAGTTTTAACCAGAATTTACTATCTTTTAAAATCCTACTTTACAATTTTTAAAAAAAATTTTTTAATTTTTTTAATTTTTTTTTTTTTTTTAATATTTTTTTGGAGAAAATACAAAAAAAATTTAAAAAAATTTTTTTTTTTTTTTTAAATTTTATTTTTTAATAAAAATTTTGGAAAAGGTTTTTTAAATAATTTTTGTGTTTAAAATAAACTTAAGGAATTTATTAAAATTTTTTGAAAGGTTTTAATAGAATTTTTTTTTATTTTACTTTACTTGTTTAATTTTAATTTTGGAGATATTGTTTATTTATTTCTAATTGGGTGTTGATTTTACCAGGCTTTTGAGCATCATTACAAAAGTAGTATTTGATTTGTTTTTTTTTTTTTTTTTTTTTTTTTTTTTTTTTTTTTTTTTTTTTTTTTTTTTTTTTTTTTTTTTTTTTTTTTTTTTTTTTTTTTTTTTTTTTTTTTTTTTTTTTTTTTTTTTTTTTTTTTTTTTTTTTTTTTTTTTTTTTTTTTTTTTTTTTTTTTTTTTTTTTTTTTTTTTTTTTTTTTTTTTTTTTTTTTTTTTTTTTTTTTTTTTTTTTTTTTTTTTTTTTTTTTTTTTTTTTTTTTTTTTTTTTAAGTTTTTGAAAGTAATTGTTTAATTATTTTTCCAATTGTTTGTTGATTTTACCGGGTTTTTGAGTCACCCACTACAAAATGTTTTGTAAGTTTTAATTAAATTTTTATATTTTTTAAAATTAAAATGAGGTTATTTTTTTTAAATTTATTGGGATGGGGTTAAGGTTAAATAAGGAATAAAAGTTTTAAAATTTAAAAAAAAAATTATAATTAGTAGAAAAAAAAAAAATTTTTTAAAAAAAAAAATAAAAAAATTAAAATAAAAAAAAAAATAAAAAAAATTAAAAAAAAAAAAAAAAAAAAAAAAAAAAAAAAAAAAAAAAAAAAAAAAAAAAAAAAAAAAAAAAAAAAAAAAAAAAAAAAAAAAAAAAAAAAAAAAAAAAAAAAAAAAAAAAAAAAAAAATCTACTTTACATGAATTGATTTGTATTTTACCATGTTTTTGAGGCAGTCACTACAAAATGTTGTAAAATTTTTGTTTTCTTTTTAAAGTTTATTTTTTTTATTTTTAATTTTTGAAAGGGTTTTTTTAATTAAGTTTTGATTTTAAAAGGAATTTAGGGATTAATTAAAAATTTTTGAAGGGTTTTTATTGATTTTTTTTTTTTTTTTTTTTTTTTTTTTTTTTTTTTATTTTTTTTTATATTTTTTTTTTATTTTTTTTTATTTTTTTTTTTTTTTAATTTGTTTTTTAATTATTTAATAAAAAAAGATAAGTTAATATTAATAGATTTTTTTTTAATTTTAATTTTTTTTATTTTAATTTTTAAAAATAAAAATATTTTTTTATTTTTTTTTTTTTTTTTTTAATATTTTTTAAAAAATTTTTTGAAAATTTTTTATTAAATTTTATTTTTTTTTTAATTTTTTTTTTTTTTTTTATAATTTTTTAAAAATTTAAATAATTTTTTTTATTTTTTTTTTTTTTTTTTTTATTTTTTTAAATATTTAAATTTTAAATATTTTTTTATTTTTTTTTTTTTTTTTTTTTTTTTTTTTTTTATTTTTTTTTTTTTTTTAAATTTATTAATTATTTTTTTTTTTTTTTTTTTTTTTTTTTTTTTTTTTTTTTTTTTTTTTTTTTTATTTTTTATTTTTTTTTTTTTTTTTTTATTATTTTTTTTTTTTTTTAATTTTTTTTTTTATTTTTTTTATTTATTTTTTTTTTTTTTTTTTTTTTTTTTTTTTTTTTTTTTTTTTTTTTTAATTAAATTTTATTTTTTTTTTTTTTTTTTTTTTTTTTTTTTTTTTTTTTTTTTTTTTTTTTTTTTTTTTTTTTATTTTTTTTTTTGTTTTTTTTTTTTTTTATGTTTTTTTTTTTTTTTTTTGAATATTTGATTAGTTTTTTTTTTTTTTGGAAGGGTTTTAATATTTTATTTATTTTCTAAACTTACTTTGTTTAATTATAATTTTGGGAAGATATTGCTAATTTATTCTAATTGGGTGTTGATTTTACCAGGCTTCTGAGACACTCATTACATAATGTAGGGTAAGTTTTAAGCAGATCTGGTTTTCCTTTAAAATCCTACTTTGTTTAATTATAATGTTTGGAAACAATTTTTTAATTTTACCCATTGTTTGCCATGGTCTTGAGGTATTTACTACAAAATGTTGCGTCAGTTTCAACCGAATTTTGCTTCTTTTTAAATACTATCTATGTTTTAATTATAACTTTTGAAAGAAGTTGTTTAATTTTGTTTAATTTTTTTTTTTTTTTTTACCTTCTTTAAACAAAAAATTTTGTCTTATTTTTAACCATATTTTTTTTTTTTTTTTTAAAATTTAAAAAAAAACAACCTTTAAAAAAATTATTTAATTATTTCCATTTATTTATTAATTTTACTTAACTCTTAAAAAACCCACCACAAAACATTATATCCATTTTAACCAAAACTTTCTCTTTAACTTCCCTTTACAATTTTAAAAAATTATTTAATTATTTCCCCTTATTTATTAATTATTATATTTAAAACAACCCCCCCCAAACCTTCTAAAAATTTTTATTTTCTTTTTAAACTTTACTTTCTTTAATTCTAATTTTCAAAAAAATTATTTAACTCACTCTTAATTTTACCACCTTTTTAAAACCTTCCCTCCCAACCTTAAAAAAAATTTTAATCCAATTTTATTTCTTTTAAAACTTCCTTTCTTTAATTACCCTTTTCAAAAATATTCCTACTTTCTTCTAATTAAAAATTAATTTTACCCGGCTTCTGAAACACTCCCTCCCAAACCTAAAAAAAATCTTAACCCATTTATTTTCTTAAAACCCTCCTTCTTTAATTCTAATTTTTCAAAACCCTTTTTTACTTTTTCCCCCTTCTTTCCCCTCGTTTTAAAACCTTCCCTCCCCCCCCTTCCCTCCCTTTTAACCCCCTTTTCCTTTTTTAACTCCTCTTTTCCTTTCTTCTACTTTTTCAAACAACTTCTTTACTTTTCTTTACTTCTTTCTTCATTTTCCTCCCCCTTTCCTCCCCCCCTTCCCTCCCTTTTCCCCCCCTTTTCTTTTCTTTTCACTCCTCCTTTCTTTACTTCCCCTTTTTCCAAACCTTCTTTCATTTTTTCCCTTTCTTTCTTCCTTTTCCCTCGTTCTTCCGGCCTCCCCCTCCCCCCCCTTCTCTCCCTTTTCCCCCCCCTTTCCTTTCTTTTCCCCTTTCCTTTCCCCTTTTCAAACACTTCTTTACTTCTTTCCCCTTCTTTCTTCCTTTTCCCCTCTTTTTCCCGCCCTCCCCCCCCCCCCTTCTAACCCTTTTTCTTTTCTTTTTCCCCTTTCCTTTCTTTCCTTCTCCTTTTCCAACCCTTCTTTAATTCCCTCTTCCTTTTCCCCTCCCCTTCCCACCTTCCCTCCCCCCCCTTCAACACTTTTAATCCACTTTTCTTTCTTTTCCCCCTTCCTTTCTTTCCTTCCCCTTTTTCCAAAAATTCCTCCTTTTTCTCCTTCGTTGTTCATTTTCCCCGGCTTTTCAGGCCTTCCCTCCCCAACCTTCCCTAAATTTTAACCCATTTTCTTTTCTTTTAAACCCCTCCTTTCTTTACTTCTACTCTTTCAAAACCTTCTTTAATTTTTTCCCCCTTCTTTCCCCTCGTCTTCAGGCCTTCCCCCCCCAACCTTCCCTCCCTTTTAACCCAATTTTTCTTTTAAATATCTATCTTTCTTTATTATAATTTTTAAAAAAAATTATTTAATTTTTATTTAATTATTTATTAATTTTACTCGGCATTAAACCACAAAACATTACATCAATTTTAACCAAATTTTACTTTTTTTATCTTTTTTTTTTTTTTTTTTTTTTTGGTTTTTTAAATTATAAAATTTTTTTTTTATTTTTATTAAATTTTTTTTTTTTTTTTAAATTATATTTTTTGTTGTTTTTGGTTTTTTTTACTTTGATTAATTACAATTTTGGAAAAAGTTGTTTAATTTTTTCCATTTGTTTGTTGATTTTACCTGGCTCTTGAGTCATCCACTACAAAATGTTGTGTCAGTTTTAACCAGAATTTACTATCTTTTAAAAATCCTACTTTAGAATTTTTGGAAGTAATTGTTTAATTGTTTCTAATTGTTTGTTGATTTTACCATGTTTTTAGGGAGGTCACTACAAAATGTTCAAAGTTTTAAACAGATTTGGTTTTTTTTAAAATTTTCTTTGTTTAATTATAATTTTTGAAAGAAGTGGTTTAATTGGTTGTTGAGTTTACAATGCTCTTAAGGCATTTACTACAAAATGTTGCAAGAGTTTTAATCAAATTTTGTTTTATTTTTGAAACTTATATTGTTTAAAAAAAAAAAAAAAAAAAAAAAAAAAAAAAAAAAAAAAAAAAAAAAAAAAAAAAAAAAAAAAAAAAAAAAAAAAAAAAAAAAAAAAATATAATTTTGGAAAGAAGTTGTTGAATTTTTATTTTTATTTTATATTTTTTAAAAAATAAAATTTTTCAATTTTTTTTTTATTTTACTATTTTTTTGAGGCAGTCACTACAAAATTTTTTTTAAGTTTAAATATTTTTATTAATATATAAAAATAAAAAATTTAATTTTTTCAGATTTTGTTTTTTTTTAAAGTTTACTTTGTTTAATTATAATTTTTGGAAGCGGTTGTTTAACTGACTGTTGAGTTTACAATGCACTTAAGGCATTCACTACAAAATGTTGGAAGGGTTTTAATCGAATTTTGTTTTATTTTCAAAACTTACTTTGTTTAATTACAATTTTTGGGAGATATTGCTAATTTATTCTAATTGGGTGTTGATTTTACCAGGCTTCTGAGACACTCATTACATAATGTAGGGTAAGTCTTAAGCAGATCTGGTTTTCCTTTAAAATCCTACTTTGTTTAATTATAATGTTTGAAAACAATTTTTAATTTTTACCCATTGTTTGCCATGGTCTTGAGGTATTTACTACAAAATGTTGCGTCAGTTTCAACCGAATTTTGCTTCTTTTAAATACTATCTATGTTCTATTATAACTTTTGAAAGAAGTTGTTTAATTTTTGTTTAATTTTTTGTTGATTTTACCGGGCCCTTAAAGCTACAAAATGTTGCGTCAGTTTTAACCAGATTTTGCTTTTTTTTTAAATCATACGTTGATTAATTACAATTTTGGAAAAAAATTGTTTAATTTTTTCCATTTATTTGTTGATTTTACCTGACTCTTGAGTCATCCACTACAAAATGTTGTGTCAGTTTTAACCAGAATTTACTATCTTTTAAAATCCTACTTTACAATTTTTTAAAGTAATTGTTTAATTGTTTCCAATTGTTTGTTGATTTTACCATGTTTTTGAGGCAGTCACTACAAAATGTTCCAAAAGTTTTAAACAGATTTTGTTTCCTTTTTAAAATTTACTTTATTTAATTATAATTTTTGAAAGAAGCTGTTTAATTGGCTGTTGAGTTTACAATGCTCTTAAGGCATTTACTACAAAATGTTGTAAGAGTTTTAATCAAATTTTGTTTTTTTTTTAAACTTATTTTGTTTAAATATAATTTTTGAAAGAAGTTGTTGAATTTTTTCCAATTGTTTGTTGATTTTACTATGTTTTTTAAGCAGTTCCCACAAAATGTTGCAAGAGATTCAAACAGATTTTGATTTTTTTAAAAAATTTACTTTGCTTAATCATAATTTTTTGAAGAGGTTGTTTAATTGATTGTGGAGGTTACAATGCATTTAAGCATTGACTACAATATGATACAAAAGTTTTAAGCAAATTTTGTTTTCTTTTAAAGTCCTACTTTGTTTAATTATATTTTTGAAAACTATTCTTTAATTTTTACTTATTGTTTTTCCGTCCTCTTGAGGTATTCACTACAAAATGTTGCGTCAGTTTTAACCGAATTTTGCTTCCTTTTTAATACTATCCATGTTCAATTATAACTTTTAGAAAAAGTTGTTTAATTTTATCCATCTGTTTGTTGATTTTACCAGGCTCTTGAGGCATCCACTACAAAATGTTGTGTCAGTTTTAACCAGAATCCATTTTCTTTTAAAATCCCACCTTACAATTTTTGAAAGCAATTGTTTATTGTTTCCAATTGTTTGCTGATTTTCTTAAGACATTCACTACCAAATTTTAGAGTGAAATTGTTAAATTGTTTCTAATTGTATCTTGATTTTACCAGAATTTTGAAGCATTTACTACAAAATGTTGTATCAGTTTTAAGCAGATTTTGCCTTATTTTTTAATTATTTTGTTTAAACATAATTTTTGTAAGAAGTCGTTTAATTTTTTCCAATTGTTTGTTGATTTTACCATGTTTTTGAGACAGTCACAACAAAATGTTGTAAGAGTTTAACCAGATTTTTATACTTTATACTTTTATTAATTACAATTTTTGGAAAAAGTTGTTTAATTTTTTTCAATTTGTTTGTTGATTTTACCAGGCTTTTGAGCCATCGACTACAAAATGTTGTGTCAGTTTTAACCAGAATTTACTTTTTTTTGAAATCCCACTTTAATTAATTACAACATTTGAAAGAAATAGCCAAATTGTTTCTAATTAGGTGTTGATTTTACCAGGTTTTTGAGATATTTAATACAAAATGTTGTGTCAGTTTTAACCAGGTTTTGGTTTTTTTAAAAAACTTATTTTGTTCAAATATAATTTTCGGAAGAAGTTGTTTAATTTTTTCAAATTTTTGTTAATTTTACCGGGCTCAAAAACATTCACTACAAAATGTTGCGTCATTTTTAACCAGATTTTACTTTTTTTTAAATTATACTTTGATTAATTACAATTTTTGAAAAAAGTCGTTCAATTGTTTCCAATTGTTCGTTGATTTTACTATGCTCTTGAGGCATCCACTACAAAATGTTGTTCCAGTTTTAACCAGAATAAACTTTCTTTTGATTGTTTTAATTGTTTCCAATTCTTTGTTGATTTGCTTGAGGTATTCACTACAAAATGTTGCGTCAGTTTTAACCAGATTTTGCTTTTTAAAAAAAAATTATTTTGTTTGAATATAATTATTGTAAGTAGTTGTTTAATTTTTTTCTATTGTTTGTTGTATTTACCATGTTTTTGGGGCAGTCATTACAAAATGTTGCGAGAGTTTTAAATAAAATTTGTTTTCTTTTAAAAATGTACACTGTGTAATTATAAGATGTTGTTAAGAAAAGAGTGTCGCGGATTTTATACCCCACTTTATTAGTTTTCAACGCTTCCACGATTAAATGATGAGCACGTTGTAATTCTGATTAATCTTTTCTTGAGGCAAAATGTTGCTTCAATTTTAACCAGATTTTATTTTATTTAAAAAAGTATTTTGTTTAAATATAATTTTTGGAAAAAGTTGTTTAATTTTTTCCAATTGTTTGTTGATTTTACCATGTTTTTGAGGCGGTCACTACAAAATGTTATAGGAGTTTTAAACAGATTTTAATTTATTTTTAAAATTTATTTTGTTTAATTATAATTTTTGGAAGAGGTTGTTTAACTGACTGTTGAGTTTACAATGCACTTATGGCATTTACTATAAAATGTTGCAAGGGTTTTAATCGAATTTTGTTTTCTTTTCAAAACTTAATTTGTTTAATTAAAATTTTTGGGAGATATTATTAAATTGTTTTTAATTGGTTGTTTATTTTACCAGATTTTTGAGGCAAACAATACAAAATGTTGCGTCAGTTTTACCCTGATTTTACTTTCTTTTAAAACCATAATCTGTTTAATTAAAGTTTCTGGAAGAAGATGTTTAATTGTTACCAATTATCACTGATTTTACCATGTTCTGTATACATTCAATACAAAATGTTGCGACAGTTTTAATCGGATTTTGCTTTTTTTACAAATTTACTTTGTTTAATTATAATTTTAGAAAATGTATAATTGTTTCCAATTAGCTGTTGATTTTACCATGTTCTTGAGGCATTTACTATAAAATGTTACAAGAGTTTTAATCGAATTTTGTTTTCTTTTCAAAACTTAATTTGTTTAATTAAAATTTTTGGGAGATATTATTAAATTGTTTTTAATAGGTTGTTTATTTTACCAGATTTTTGAGGCAAACAATACAAAATGTTGCGTCAGTTTTAACCGAATTTTACTTTTTTTAAACCATAATTTGTTTAATTGAAGTTTTTGGAAGAAGATGTTTAATTGTTTCCAATTATCACTAATTTTACAATGTCCTTGAGGCATTCAATACAAAATGTTGCGACAGTTTTAACCGTATTTTACTTCGTTTTAAAATCATACTTTGTTGAATTGAAGTTTTTGGAAAAAGTTGTTTAATTTTTTTCCAATTGTTTAATTACATTATGTGCTCTTGAGGCATCCATTTTAAAATGTTGGTTCAGTTTAACTAGATTTTACTTTCTTTCAAAATCCTACTTTGATTAATTAGTTGTTTAATTGTGTAATTGTTTTCTAATTGTTGTCTGATTTTTTAAGACTTTTACTACAAAATGTTGCTTCAGTTTTAACCAAATTTTGCTTTATTTAAAAAACTTATTTTGTTTAAATATAATTTTTGAAGAAGTAAGAAGTTGTTTAATTTTTTCCAATTTTTTGTTGATTTTACCATGTATTTAAGGCAGTCACTACAAAATGTTCTGAGAGTTTTAATTGGATGTTGTTTTTTTAAATTTACTTAGTTTAATTATAATTTTTGAAAGAGGTTGTTTAATTGGCTGTTGATTTTACTATGCTCTTAAGGCATTCACTACAAAATGTTGCGAGAGTTTTAATCAGATTTTGCTTTCTTTTAAAATTTACTTTTTTTAATTATAATGTTTAATTAATTCCAATTGGCTGTTAATTTTACCATGCTCTTTAGGCATTTACTATACAATGTTACAAAAGTTTTAGTCAAATTTTCTTTTCTTTTCAAAACTTATTTTGTTTAATTACAATTATTGGAAGATATTTTTAATTGTTTCTAATTGGTTGTTGATTTTACCGGACGTTTGAGGCATCTAATGCAAAAATGTTGCGTCAGTATTAACCGGATTTTACTTTCTTTTAAAACCATAATTTGTTTAATTGAAGTTTCTAGAAGAAGATGTTTAATTGTTACCAATTATCACTGATTTTACCATGTCCTTGACGCATTCAATACAAAATGTTGCGACAGTTTTAATCGGATTTTTCTTTGTCTTAAAATCTTACATTGTTTAATTAAAGTTTTTGGAAAAAGTTGTTTATTTTTGCCAATTGTTTAATGACATTATATGCTCTTGAGGCATCCACTTTAAAATGTTGGTTCAGTTTTAACCAGATTTTGCTTTATTTAAAAAAAACTTAGTTTGTTTAAATATAATTTTTGGAAGATGTTTGTTGATTTTACCATGTTCTTGGAGCAGTCACTACAAAATATTGCGATAGTTTTAATCGGTTTTTTTTAAATTTACTTTGTGTACTTATAATTTTGGAAAATGTTGTTTAATTGGCTGTTGATTTTACCGAGCTCTAAGGCATTTACTACAAAATGTTGCAAAAGTTATTTAAGCGGATTATGCTTTTTTTTTTAAATTTACTTTGTTTAATTATAATTTTTGGAAAAAGTTGTTTAACGGTTTTCAATCGGCTATTGATTTTATCATGCTCTTACTATAAAATGTTGCAAAAGTTTTAATCGAATTTTGTTTTTGTTTCAAAACTTACTTTGTATTAAACCGCGGTTTAATTTTGATTGTTTTAATAAGTTTAGATTGTTCAAATCTTTTGAACATTTTATCATAACATTTACTACAAATGTTGCTAGAGTTTGAACCTAGAACTATTTTATTTTAAAAAAGTCGTTTCGTGAATTATAATCTTTGGATTAAAATATTTAATTCCGCAAATGTTTTTTTACATGACTTAATGTATTTGTTACCAAAATGTTGCTTCGGTTTTAAAAGTAATTTATTTATTTAAAAAAAATGGTTTTGTTAATTTTATTGTTTGCACTAAAATGTTTAATTCATGTTAATTGTTGAATATTTTCTCATATTTTGACGCATGTACTATTGAAATGTTGCTTCGGTTTAAAAATGTTGCTCAAATTTTGATCATTAATTGGTATATATATTTGAGTTATCACTTCAAGTGCTTTGTTTTTTTTTCTTCAATCTGCTTTTGGGTACAAAGTCTACTTTGATAAAGGTTCATTCGATTTCAAGCAAGCCATGATAATATTTTTACAGCCAACTTACTTTTTATTAATTATTTTTCTTTTGTTTAATATCCAAAAATCAAAACGCTCTCGATTTCGTCGCTCTCATTTTCGTCTGAAGCGAAAAAATAAAACGCATTTCGATTAAAGTCGACATCTGTTCCCAAGGTGGCCGTGTTTAACCTTTCACCTCAAATGTTAAGGTTTCTGCAAGGAGTAGTTTTAAAAACACACATAAAACTTTTCGTAATCCGACGCCCGCTTTGTATCGCCGACGACATTTCGAAAAACTAATGGAAAAAAATGCGTCACGGCCCACTCGGATGCAACAATAAAAATGCTTTCACACGCGCAACGCGACTTTTGCCGAATTTTTAATTTAAGGCGAAATTACTTTGCTCGATTAGAAAAAAAAAAAAAAACTTAAAAACGCATTGTCATGGACATACTCAATTACAAAAGTTGTTGTTACTTATTGCCAACAACAACAATTCCATTGTACAATCCAAAGTTATTGGTCCTACCATAAACAAACTGTTTTTCTTTTCGAAAAAAAATTAATCACGTAGCGGAATGAAACTAATTAAAAAAAATAATGATACGTCCGGTCGCCGCTTTTACGCCCGAAAAAAAAACGTAATAAAAATAAAATGGATGACTTGCACGTATCATTTTTTTTTCCTCTTCGAGTGTAGGTTATGTAATTAATATTAGGGGGAATACGGGTGGCTTTCTCTACGCTAATTAACTCGTAATTAATTTAGTTGCGCCTGTCTAAAACTTGGTGCATAATGATTTCTGTTTGCTTTCGACCATCGCCCTGTCTCTACAATAATATTAATAGTAGTTCGAAAGTAACACAATTGCATTTGGTTATTTTCGTACGTCCGTGTTGGTATGGTGGCGTTTCGCAGCCTGCTCGATGAAAGGCGCATATTTTGCCGACAGATTCGTTAGGCGAACCAGATTTACACAAAAAAAAAACCATTACATCAAGGTGGCCATGAAAATAATCTGACAGATGATGAAAGCGTCAAGAAGACCGAAAATAGTAGGCCACTGCTAAATTAAAATTATTTTAATTCTCAACGTTTTTCAGAAAAAGTAACGCCGTGAACATCAAAATGGCTGATAAAATTGCAGTTCAATTTTAATGAAAACATAACCCTCACGTCCAACTGTAATTACAATAAAACGATCAAGTGGGCGCTGGAAAAATAATTTGGCACCAGTAACCTACTACGATCATAAAACTATTCTTAACCTCCCCATTTAATTAAAAAAATTGATGAACGAAAGATTTAAACAGCGTGCGATTAGTAGGCTTTGAAATTTAAAAAAAAAGGAAGCTTTCTATTACGAAATCAACTATTACGAAAAAACACAACAAAAGTGGGTGACATTGACGAAATGTCAAGAAAAACAAAGCTCGCAGCCTACTCCAATTTCTAAAAACAAAAGAAAACTACTTATTTATTTAGCAATCAAATTTTTTAATATTAATTGTTCGGTTCTATTAGCAGGCTGTGTAAAAATAAAATCCAATAAAGTCTGCTTCATATGTTTTGTAACAAGTAGGCTATGAGTAAGTAAATAAACAACCTCCTTGGATCACCTCAATAATACTGAAAAATAAATGTTTTAATTTATTTTTAATTTAGTTTTAATTTCCATTTAAACATTTTTTTTAATTATAGAAAATTATTTTTCATGGCCACCTAATAAATATTTGGTCAATTTTTCTAGTTCTTTTTAATTTGTTTTTAATTTTTTTAATTTTTGTTAATAATTTTTAAGTTTCATTCAATCATCGCCTACTATGACATTTTGAATACCAATCACTTATTCGGTTAAATTTAATTAGAAATTTAAAAACAAAATTTAGAAATCAAGCAATAAAGTAGGCTTTGGTAGCCACGCCTACTTGATTAACAATTTCATTCTTATCTGTTGAATGAAAGTCTCTGATTTATCATGAAAAATGAGTAGCCTACTGAGAGCCAAAAAATAGGTTCACCTAATAATCGCCGAGTATACCATTTTAAAAATCATTCAGTAATTCGGTTACATTTAATTTTTAAAAATATTTGGAAATCAATACAATAAAGTAGGCTTTGGTCGCCACGCCTACTTGATTAACAATTTTTTCATCTCTTGAATAGAAGTGTCTGATTTATCACAAAAAAAGAATTGAGTATCCAACTGCAATAACTGATCAATAGCAAAATCAACTGAACCAAAAAATAGGTTTTTTTAATCATGGCCTACTGTGACATTTTGAAGACCATTCAGTTATTCGGTTACATCTACTTGTATTTTTAAAACAATTTTGGAAATCGAATGATATTGCAAAATACAATCAAGTAGGCATTGGTAACCACGCCTACTTCATTTTTATCTATTGAATTAAAGTCTCTGATTTATCACAAAACGATAGCCTACTGCGATATTTTTTCAATATCGTTAAGAAATGAGTAAAAAGTTTAGTTTATTCATCACCAACTATGACATTTTAAAAACAGTTAGTCGGTTAAATTTACCTGTTTTGGAAATTTAAAAAATTTTTGGAAATTAAGGGAAAAAGTCTATAGTTTATCACGAAAAAAGAATTTTGTAGCCTGTTGCGATATTTATTTCAATAACGAAATCAACTTTGCAAAACCATTCAGTTATTTGATTATAACTGCAATAAAGTAGGCTTTGGATGCCACACCTATACTTGTTTAACATTTTCTCTAATTAATTATTGAATGAAAGTCTCTGATTTATCACGAAAAATAGAATAAGTTTTATTTAATCATGGGCTACTGTGACATTTTGAAAATCATTCAGTTACCAGTCACCAAAAACAATTGAGTAGCCTACTGCGATGTTTTTCATTAACAAAATGAACTAAGCCAAAAAATTTAGAAAATCATTCAGTACTCAATCAGTGGTCGCCATGCCTACTTGATTAACAACTTTTCTTTATCCGTTGAATGAAAGTCTCTGATTTATCACGAAAAGGATTTGAGTAGCCTACTGCGATATTTTTCTACAACTACCAAAAAAAAACAATTTTATTTAATAATCGCCTTCTATGACATTTTGAAAACCATTTTTATAGTATGACAAAGTAGGCTTAGGTCGTCTGTTTTATTACGAAAAATAGTTCAGTAGCCTACTGTGATACTTTTTCAATAACGAAATCAAATGACCAAAAAAAAAGGTTCATTCAATCATCGCCACTATGACATTTTTAAAACCATTCGGTTAAATTTAATTGTAATTTTAAAAATCTTTTGAAATCAAATCGTTTTGGGAATAAAGTAGGCTTTAGTCCCACGCCTACTTGAATAACAATTTCTTTTTTATTTATTTAATGAAAGTCTCTGATTTATCACGAAAAAATAATTAAAACGAAATCATTTGGGCAAAAAAAAATAAGTTTTAATAAACCATCGCATACTATGACATTCAGTCATTGTGATCTGTTGCATGAAAGTTTCTGATTTATCACAAAAAAAGGGTTGAGTAGCCTACTGCAATATTTTTTAATAACACAATCAACTAACCTAAAAAAATCAATCGAGGCCTACTACAACATTTTGAAAACAATTCAGATATTCTGTTACATTTAATTTTAATTTGAAATTTTTTGGCTTTGGTCGCCACGCCTACTTAATTAAAAATTTTTTTTCTTTATCTGTTGAATGAAAGCGCTTTGAAATTTCTTTCATAACGAAATCAACTGACCCACAAAAATTAGTTTCAATCATCGCTTACTATGATCTTTTCAAAAGTATTTAGTTATTCGGTTACAACTGCAACAAATTAGGCTTATTTTGCCAAGCCTACTTGTCTTAATCTATTGAATGAAAGTTTCTGATTTATCACAAAAAAAAATCGTTTACAACGGAATGTACTCAGCAAAAAAAAGTTTTATTAAATCATCGCCTACTATGACATTTTGAAAATCATTCAGTTATTCGGTAATATTTTTAAAATTAGTAGGAAATCAAATGATATTGCGAACTACAGTAAAGTAGGCTTTGATCGCCCCGCTTACGTGATTAACAATTTCTTTCTTTATCTGATGAATAAAAGTCTCTGATTTATCACCAAAAAAACTTGTGTAGCTTACAGGGATATTTTTGCCAAACCGTGATCAAGTGAGCCAAAAAAAAATTTCAATCACCGCTTACTATGACATTTTGAAAATCATTTAGTTATTCGGTAGCATTTTAAAAATTAGTAGGAAATCAAATGATATTGTGAACTACTATAAAGTAGGCTTTGGCCGCCTTGCCTACTTGATTAACAATTTTTTTCTTTATCTGATGAATAAAAGGCTCTGATTAATCACAAAAAAACTTAAGTAACCTACTGGGAAATTTTTTCCAAACCGTGATCAACTGAGCCAAATTAAGTTTCATTCAATCACCACCTATGACATTTTGAAAATCATTCAGTTTTTAGTAACATTTTAAAATTAGTTGGAAATCTAATAATATTGCGAAATAAATAAAGTCCCTGATTTATCACAAAAAAACTTTAGTAGCCTACTGGGATATTTTTTCCAAACCGTGATCAACTGAGCCAAGACAAAAAAAGTATCAATTAATCATCGCCTACTATGATATTTTGAAAATCATTCAGTTATTCAGTAACATTTTTAAAATTAGTAGGAAATCAAATGATATTGCGAACTACAGTAAAGTAGGCTTTGGTCCCCCCGCTTACGTGGTTAATAATTTCTTTCTTTATCTGATGAATAAAAGTCTCTGATTTATCACCAAAAACTTGTGTAGCTTACAGGATATTTTTGCCAAACCGTGATCAAGTGAGCCAAAAAATTTCAATCACCGCCTACTATGACATTTTGAAAATCATTCAGTGTTTCGGTAGCATTTTAAAAATTAGTAGGAAATCAAATGATATTGTGAACTACTATAAAGTAGGCTTTGGCCGCCTTGCCTACTTGATTAACAATTTTTTTCTTTATCTGATGAATAAAAGGCTCTGATTAATCACAAAAAAACTTAAGTAACCTACTGGGAAATTTTTTCTAAACCGTGATCAACTGAGCCAAATTCAGTTTCATTCAATCACCACCTATGACATTTTGAAAATCATTCAGTTTTTAGTAACATTTTAAAAATTAGTTGGAAATCTAATAATATTGCGAAATAAATAAAGTCCCTGATTTATCACAAAAAACTTTAGTAGCCTACTGGGATATTTTTTCCAAACCGTGATCAACTGAGCCAAGACAAAAAAAGTATCAATTAATCATCGCCTACTATGATATTTTGAAAATCATTCAGTTATTCGGTAACATTTTTAAAATTAGTAGGAAATCAAATGATATTGCGAACTACAGTAAAGTAGGCTTTGGTCCCCCCGCTTACGTGGTTAACAATTTCTTTCTTTATCTGATGAATAAAAGTCTCTGATTTATCACCAAAAAAACTTGTGTAGCTTACAGGGATATTTTTGCCAAACCGTGATCAAGTGAGCCAAAAAAAATTTCAATCACCGCCTACTATGACATTTTGAAAATCATTCAGTGTTTCGGTAGCATTTTAAAAATTAGTAGGAAATCAAACGATATTGTGAACTACTATAAAGTAGGCTTTGGCCGCCTTGCCTACTTGATTAACAATTTTTTTCTTTATCTGATGAATAAAAGGCTCTGATTAATCACAAAAAAACTTAAGTAACCTACTGGGAAATTTTTTCTAAACCGTGATCAACTGAGCCAAATTAAGTTTCATTCAATCACCACCTATGACATTTTGAAAATCATTCAGTTTTTAGTAACATTTTAAAAATTAGTTGGAAATCTAATAATATTGCGAAATAAATAAAGTCCCTGATTTATCACAAAAAAAACTTTAGTAGCCTACTGGGATATTTTTTCCAAACCGTGATCAACTGAGCCAAGACAAAAAAAGTATCAATTAATCATCGCCTACTATGATATTTTGAAAATCATTCAGTTATTCGGTAACATTTTTAAAATTAGTAGGAAATCAAATGATATTGCGAACTACAGTAAAGTAGGCTTTGGTCCCCCCGCTTACGTGGTTAACAATTTCTTTCTTTATCTGATGAATAAAAGTCTCTGATTTATCACCAAAAAAACTTGTGTAGCTTACAGGGATATTTTTGCCAAACCGTGATCAAGTGAGCCAAAAAATTTCAATCACCGCCTACTATGACATTTTGAAAATCATTCAGTGTTTCGGTAGCATTTTAAAAATTAGTAGGAAATCAAACGATATTGTGAACTACTATAAAGTAGGCTTTGGCCGCCTTGCCTACTTGATTAACAATTTTTTCTTTATCTGATGAATAAAAGGCTCTGATTAATCACAAAAAACTTAAGTAACCTACTGGGAAATTTTTTCTAAAACCGTGATCAACTGAGCCAAATTAAGTTTCATTCAATCACCACCTATGACATTTTGAAAATCATTCAGTTTTTAGTAACATTTAAAAATTAGTTGGAAATCTAATAATATTGCGAAATAAATAAAGTCCCTGATTTATCACAAAAAACTTTAGTAGCCTACTGGGATATTTTTCCAAACCGTGATCAACTGAGCCAAGACAAAAAAGTATCAATTAATCATCGCCTACTATGATATTTTGAAAATCATTCAGTTATTCGGTAACATTTTTAAAATTAGTAGGAAATCAAATGATATTGCGAACTACAGTAAAGTAGGCTTTGGTCCCCCCGCTTACGCGGTTAACAATTTCTTTCTTTATCTGATGAATAAAAGTCTCTGATTTATCACCAAAAAAACTTGTGTAGCTTACAGGGATATTTTTGCCAAACCGTGATCAAGTGAGCCAAAAAAAATTTCAATCACCGCCTACTATGACATTTTGAAAATCATTCAGTGTTTCGGTAGCATTTTAAAAATTAGTAGGAAATCAAATGATATTGTGAACTACAATAAAGTAGGATTTGGCCCCCTTGCTTACTTGATTAACAATTTTTAATTATCTGATGAATAAAAGGCTCTGATTAATCACAAAGAAAACTTGAGTACCCTACTGGGATATTTTTTCCAAACCGTGATCAACTGAGCCAAATTAAGTTTCATTCAATCACCACCTACTATGACATTTTGAAAATCATTCAGTTTTTAGTAACATTTTAAAAATTAGTTGGAAATCTAATAATATTGCGAAATAAATAAAGTCCCTAATTTATCACAAAAAAAAAACTTTAGTAGCCTACTGGGATATTTTTTCCAAACCGTGATCGACTGAGCCAAGACAAAAAAAGTATCAATTAATCATCGCCTACTATGACATTTTGAAAATCATTTAGTTATTCGGTAACATTTTTAAAATTAGTAGGAAATCCAATGATATTGCGAACTACAGTAAAGTAGGCTTTGGTCGCCCCGCTTACGTGATTAACAATTTCTTTCTTTATCTAATGAATAAAAGTCTCTGATTTATCACGAAAAAAAACTTGTGTAGCCTACTGGTATATTGTTTTCCAAACTGTGATCAAGTGAGCCAAAAAAAAAGGTTTAATCACCGCCTACTATGACATGTTGAAAATGATTCAGTTATTCGGTAACATTTTAAAAATTAGTACAAAATCAAATGATATTGTGAACTACAATAAAGTAGGCTTTGGTTGCTTCGCCTACTTGATTAACAATTTTTTTCTTAATCTGACGAATAAAAGTCCCTGATTTATCACAAAAAAACTTGAGTACCCTACTGGGATATTTTTTTCAAACCGTGATCAACTGAGCAAAAAAAAAGTGTCATTCAATCAGCACCTACTATGACATTTTGAAAATCATTCAGTTATTCTGTAACATTTTTAAAAATTGTTAAAAATCTAATGATATTGTGGAATAAATAAAGTAGGCTCTGGTCGCCCCGCCCACTTGGTTAACAATTTTTTTCTTGATCTGACAAATAAAAGTGACTGATTTATCACAAAAAAACTCTAGTTGCCTACTGGAATATTTTTTCCAAACCGTGATCAACTGAGCCAAAACAAAAAAAGTTTCAATTAATCATCGCCTACTATGACATTTTGAAAATCATTCAGTTATTCGGTAACATTTTAAAAATTAGTAGGAAATTAAATGATATTGCGAATTACAGTAAAGTAGGCTTTGGTCGCCCTGCTTACGTGGTTAACAATTTCTTTCTTTATCTGATGAATAAAAGTCTCAGATTTATCACGAAAAAAACTTGTGTATCCTACTGGGATATTTTTTCCAAACGGTTATCAAGTGAGTCAAAAAAAAAAGGTTCAATCACAGCCTACTATGACATTTTAAAAATCATTCAGTTATTCGGTAGTATTTCAAAAATTAGTATAAAATCAAATCATATTGTGAACTACAATAAAGTAGGCTTTGGTCGCTTCGTCTACTTGATTAGCAATTTTTTTCTTTATCTGATGCATAAAAGTCCCTGATTTATCACAAAAAAAGCTTGAGTAACCTACTGGGATATTTTTTCCAATCCGTGATCAACTGAGCAAAAAAAATTTCATTCGATCACCACCTACTATGACATTTTGAAAATCATTCAGTTATTTGGTAACATTTTAAAAATTAGTACAAAATCAAATGATATTGGGAACTACAATAAAGTAGGCTTTGATCGTCACGCCTACTTAACCGTTTTTTTTTGAATAAAAGTCACTGATGAAAAATGAATTAAGTAGCCTACTGCGATATTTTGTTAATAACGAAATCATCTGAGCCGCCATTCAATAATGGGCAACTGGGACATTTTGAAACTCATTCAGTTATTCCGTTACATTCGATTGTAATTTTTTAAAATACTTCGAAATCAAATGATAAAGTAGGCTTTGGTCGCTACGCTTACTTGATTGTCATTTTTTTTCTTCTGAATAAAAGTTACCGATGATAAAATGAATTGACTAGCCTACTGCAATATTTTTTCATCTGAGCCATCATTCAATCATGGCCAACTATGACATTTTAAAAGTCATTCAGTTATTCCGTTACGTTTGATTGTAATTTTAAATTAAATACTTGGAAATCAAATGATGAAGTAGGCTTTGGTCGCCACGCCTACCTAACAGTTTTTTTCTTTTGAATAAAAGTCACCGAAGAAATATGAATTGAGTAGCCTACTGCGATTTTTTTCAATAACGAAATCATCTGAGCCATCATTCAACTATGACTTTTTGAAAGTCATTCAGTTATTCCGTTACATTTGTTGTAATTTTCTAAAATACTTGAAAATCAAATGATGAAGTAGGCTTTGGTCGCCATGCCTACTTGATTGTAATTTTTTCTTTGAATTTATTTATTTAATCGTATGGTACATTTTAAATATTGTATTATGATGTAAGTGTTATGTATGGTGCCCCAGAAGATCAGTATAAACCTGTACAGTATGGTGACGAAACCGTGTGCAATTGTGGATTGGTTCGTCTTGGCAAAGCATTTACTTCAAGGTTTAGGAAAACCACTAAAACCTATACATGCCAACCTTTACCAACGCTAGTATTCACATGTAATAATATTATTAGTATGTGATTGTGTTTTGTGAAATTGTGTCGGACCAGGTCCGGAAACCAAAGGGGTGATTCTCAGGAACAACATGTTTTCTTGATGACCATGGAGTACTGTAAGGTACTGATCACCTTCCATATTTATATTTGCTCCAAAAACCCTCCCTAAAAACATACACGAAAAAAAAAGAAATAATAATAAATAATAGTCACCGATGAAAAATGAATTGAGTAGCCTACTGTAATATTTTTTCAATAACAAAATCATCTAAGCCATTATTCAATCATGGCCAACTATAACATTTTGAAAGCCATTCAGTTATTCCGTTACATTTGAGTGTAAAATTAAATTAAATACTTAGAAATCAAATGATGAAGTAGGCTTTGGTCGCCACCCCACCTAACAGTTTTTTTTTTCATTTCAATAAAAGTCACCGATTAAAAATGAATTGAGTAGCCTACTGTAATATTTTTTCAATAACAAAATCATCTAAGCCATTATTCAATCATGGCCAACTATAACATTTTGAAAGCCATTCAGTTATTCCGTTACATTTGAGTGTAAAATTAAATTAAATACTTAGAAATCAAATGATGAAGTAGGCTTTGGTCGCCACCCCCACCTAACAGTTTTTTTTCATTTCAATAAAAGTCACCGATTAAAAATGAATTGAGTAGCCTACTGTAATATTTTTCAATAACAAATCATCTAAGCCATTATTCAATCATGGCCAACTATAACATTTTAGAAAGCCATTCAGTTATTCCGTTACATTTGAGTGTAAATTAAATTAAATACTTAGAATTCAAATGATGAAGTAGGCTTTGGTCGCCACCCCACCTAACAGTTTTTTTCATTTCAATAAAAGTCACCGATTAAAATGAATTGAGTAGCCTACTGTAATATTTTTTCAATAACAAAATCATCTAAGCCATTATTCAATCATGGCCAACTATAACATTTGAAAGCCATTCAGTTATTCCGTTACATTTGAGTGTAAAATTAAATTAAATACTTAGAAATCAAATGATGAAGTAGGCTTTGGTCGCCACCCCACCTAACAGTTTTTTTTTTTCATTTCAATAAAAGTCACCGATTAAAAATGAATTGAGTAGCCTACTGCGATATTTTTTCAATAACGAAATCATCTGAACCATCATTTAATTATGGCCAACTATTACATTTTGAAGCTATTTAGTTATTCCGTTACATTTGAATGTAATATTGAATTAAACACATGGAAATTAAATGATGAAGTAGGCTTTGGTCGTCACCCTTACCTAACAGTTTTTTTTCTTTTGAATAAAAGTCACCGATTAAAAATGAATTGAGTAGCCTACTGTGATATTTTTTCAATAACGAAATCATTTGAGCCATCATTCCATCATGACCAACTATGACATTTTGAAAGTAATTCAGTTATTTCGTTACATTTGATTGTAATTTTTTAAAATACTTAGCAATCAAATGATGAAGTAGGCTTTGGTCGCCGCGCGTACTTGATTGTCATTTTTTTTCTTTTGAATACTACTCACCAACGACAAATGAATTGAGTAGCCTACTGCGATATTTTTTCAATAACGAAATCATCTGAGCCATCATTCAATCATGGCGAACTATGACATTTTGAAAGCAATTCAGTTATTCCGTTACATTTTATTGTAATTTTAGAATAAATACTCGGAAATCAAATGATGAAGTAGGCTTAGGTCGCTACGCCTACTTGACAGTTTTTTTTCTTTGTAATAAAACTCACCGATGAAAAATGAATTGAGTAGCATACTGCGATATTTTTTCAATCACGAAATCAGCTGAACTATTATTCAATCATGGCGAACTATGACATTTTGAAGGCAATTCAGTTATTCCGTTACATTTGAGTGTAATTGTAAATTCAATACTAGGAAATCAAATGATGAAGTAGGCTTTGATCGCCACGCCTACTTAATCGTTTTTTTTTTTTAATAAAAGGCGCCGATTAAAAATGAATTAAGTAGCCTACTGCGATATTTTTTCAATTATGACCAACTGCGACATTTTGAAAGCCATTCAATTATTCCGTTACATTTTATTGTAATTTTAAAATACTTGGAAATCAAATGATGAAGTAAGCTTTGGTTGCCACTCCTACTTAACAGTTTTTTTCTTTTGAATAAAAGTCACCGATGAAAAATGAATTGAGTAGCCTACTGTGATATTTTTTCAATAACGAAATCATCTGAGGCATCATTTAATTAAGGCCAACTATGACATTTGAAAGTCGTTCAGTTATTACGTTACATTTGATTGTAATTTTTTAAAATACTTGGAAATCAAATGATGAAGTAGGCTTTGGTCGCCACGTCTACTTGATTAACGGTTTTTATCTGTGAAACAAAAGTCTGATTTAACTAAGCCAAAAAAAAGTTCATTCAATCATCGCCTACTATGAAATTAATTGGAACTGTAAAATAAAGGTCTCTGATTTATCACGATGAATTGAGTAGCCTACCGCGATGTTTTCTCAATAACGAAATCAAGTGAACCAAAAAAACTAATTCAGTTATTCGGTTATACATTTAATTATAATTTTGAAAATATTTGGGGAATCAATTGATATTGTAAAGCACAATAAAGTGGGATTTGTTCGTCACGCTTACTTGATTAACAATTTGTTTCTTTATTTCTTGAATGAAAGTTACCGACTTATCACGAAATTGAATTGAGTAACCTACTGTGATATTTGACCCAAAAAAAAGTTTCATTCAATCATCGCCTACTACGAAATGTTGAATTGAATGTTTCTAAGTACAACTTGATTACGAATTTCTCTGAGCCAAAAAAAATCGACATTTTGAAAACCATTAATTTTAAAATCTTTAGAAATCAAATGATTTTGTGAACTACAGTATAGTAGGCTTTGGGTTATCTCGCCTACTTGATTAATAACATTCAAATTTGACTTGTTTAGCCTACTTTGATGAGTGTTCTTTTAAGGAAAGTAAAGTAGATTTTTTGGACTGTGATATTTTGAAAACCAATCAATTATTCGGTTGCGCTTAATTCTACTTGTTAAGAATATGTGAAAATCAATTGATTTTGAGGACTACAAAGTAGGCTCCGCCTACTTGATTAACTGTTTCTTTCTTCTTTGGTACGTCTCTGATTTATAACGAAAAAAGCCTACTACGATATTTTTTCAATAACGAAATCAAGTGAGCCGTTAAACAAAAAGGCATATATTTTGGATCGCGCCGTTGCCAATTCTTTGAAAATAATCATCTGTTGTGTGGTCTATGAATTAACCTCGGCCTGTGACCTGTAACGAGAAAATTGATGTTCGCAACACCATAACTCAAATCAATCTCAGCGGCTACCTTAAAAGACCATCAAACGGCAAATCAAAAGTGCACGAAATACCACCGGTTAATGACAAAAAAAAAGAAGAATTACAGGCATATGTAGAAGATAAAACTAATTCCTTCACGCTTCAATTTAAAACTGCTACTGGGTAGCAGCAGTACCTCAAAAAAAAGAATCAAATTAAAATGTAGCGCTAGCGTAGTCGGCGTCGGTAGCGGTACGAAGCGGCCCCGCCCGGATAGATTAATTACGTTGAGCGGCAGGTGCGTGTGCCGCTCGAATAAATGGACGCCCCAAAAAAAAAATAAATTGGATTTTTTTCCACGTCTTTATTCGACGACTATTGTTCGATTTTTAAGTAATATGTGCTACTTCATTTTTCATTGCGTCAAATTTTAGATTGAAGGAGGCTGCGGAACAACAACAACAAAACAACTGAAAAAAAAAAAACAAAAGTCGTTTCACCAAAGCCGACTATTGAAATTTTTCTTTATAATTAACAATTCGGGTAGCGATGGGAAAAAAATGCAACGCGTTAAAAATAACGTCAACAGCTCCTTTTTTTCCTTCACTTAATTGCAATCGCCATATGTTATAGAGGCTTAACGACTAATTAAATTTTCCGATACGGACCCGTGCTAAAATTTTCACTTAATTTTACTTAACGTAACACATTTGTACGCAATTAGTTTAGACAAATTCTTGACCTCACACACACGACACGGCTCGCGTTTTTTTTCTCTCATCTGTCCTTATTCTTATCCGATTCCCGATTGAATAACCTCACTTTTTCCGATTTGCTACATTTCCGGGATGTTATACAATAACGCCAGGGACGACTTTTCAAGCGTGAATATTTAAATTGTCGATAAAACTTTCGCGTAAAAATGAGAAATTTTGTGATTTTTGTTCAGGCGTAACCTTAGAAACGTGAGAATTATTTAAATTAGAAGGAAAGATGTTGGAGAAAAAAAGCAGTGCGATTGATGAAATTCATTAAGCTTAACGCGTCTAAGTAAGCCGCGAATTGAAGAGAAACAAATCGGCCAATCGTACGCTGTCACGTCACCGACACGCACCAATGAGAACCTCACCAATATCCGATAGAAAAACCAAAAATATTCATCGATTATCCAGTTTCGTTTAGATTACATCACCTTCATGTACAGAAACATTTTTATTAATTACCGATAGCACCAGTTTTATTATCAAGATCCAAGATCTAATATCCTTAAAAAAATATTTTGTTTCAAAAACTGGGTTTCAAAAAAAAATTTAAATTCAAAAATATTTCTGTGACGGAATTGATTTCAAAAACGGATTGAAATAAAAATAAACAAACAGTGACAAGTTTTTAGATAAAAAAAAAGGTTTTCAAGTCAAGTCAACCCAATTAAAAACGGATTGAATTAAAAAAATAATTTCTATGTTTTGTTAGAGAATTTGTAAAAACTAATAGATTCAATACATTCAATTTTGTGTCAAAAAATTAATAAAAAAGCTTCGAGTTTGGATTGAGAATTTTTGGTTCAATTTTTCAATAGCGGATTAAAAAAGAATTCAAAGTATAAATAAAAAAAGGTTTGAATTGATATTAAGAAACCAATAGACCGGATTTTAAAATAAAAAAACAAGATTGAATTTAAAAAAATATTTCTGAGTTTGGATTGAGGATTTGGAAAATTTTTTAAATCTTCTAAAACGGATTGAAATAAAAATAAACAAATAGTGACAAGCTTTTATAGAAAAAAAGGTTTTCAAGTCAAGTCAACCAAATTAAAAAAACGGATTGAATTAAAAAAAATAATTTCTATGTTTTGTTAGAGAATTTTTAAAAACTAATAGTTTCAATACATTCAATTTTGTGTCCTAAAATTAATAAAGAAGCTTCAAGTTTGGATTGAAAATTTTTGGTTTGATTTTTCAATAGCGGGTTAAAAAAGAATATAAAATATAAATAAAAAAATGTTTTGAATTGATATTAAGAAACTAATCAAACGGATTTTAAAATAAAAAAAAACAAGATTGAATTAAAAAAGAAATTGTTGAGTTTGGATTGAGGATTTGGAAAATTACTTAAATCTTCTAAAACGGATTGAAATAAAAATAAGATCGTAGATACAAAAAAGTTTAATAATAAATTAAAATAATAAAACGTTTACAAGTCAAATAAACCCAATTGATGGGATTTCAAATTAAAAAAGTCGGATCGAATTAAAATTTATTTTTTATGTTTTTTTAGAGGTAAACTAATAGATTAAAGCATTCAATTTTGCAAAGTATGTTAAAACCTTAATGAAAAATCTCAAGTTTGGATCGAGAATTATTGGTTTGATTTTTCAATAGCGGATTAAAAAAAGAATTTAAAATATAAAAAAAAAGATTTGGATTAATATTAAGAAACCAATAGACCGGATTTTAAAATAAAAAAACAAGTTTTAATTTAAAAAAATATTTTTGAGTTTGGATTGAGGATTTGGAAAATTACTTAAATCTTCTAAAACTAATTGAAATAAAAATAAGATCGTAGATACAAAAAAAGTTTAATAATAAATTAAAATAATAAAACGTTTACAAGCCAAATAAACCCAATTGACGGGATTTCAAATTAAAAAAATCGGATCGAATTAAAAAAATTAATTTTTATGTTTCTTCAGAGGTAAAACAATAGATTCAAGCATTCAATTTTGCAAAGTATGTTAAAAATTAATGAAAAAGTTTCAAGTTTGGATCGAGAATTTTTGGTTTGATTTTTTCAATAGAGGATTAAAAAAATTTTTAATATAAATTAAAAGATTTTGATTTTGATTGACGTTATAAAATCAATTTTATAATAAAAAAAAACAAAATTGAATTTAAAAAAGTTTGGATTGAGGATTTGGAAAATTTCTTAAATCTTCTAAAACGGATTGAAATAAAAACAAACAAATAGTGACAAGCTTTTAGAAAAAAAAAAAGATTTTCAAGTCAAGTCAACCAAATTAAAAAAACGGATTGAATTAAAAAAATAATTTCTATGTTTTGTTAGAGAATTTGTAAAAACTAATAGAATCAATACATTCAATTTTATGTCAAAAAATTAATAAAGAAGCTTCAAGTTTGGACTGAAAATTTTTGGTTTGATTTTTCAATAGCGGATTAAAAAGAATTTAAAATATAAATAAAAATATTTTGAATTGATATTAAGAAACTAATTGACCAGATTTTAAAATAAAAAAAACAAGATTGAATTAAAAAATATTGTTGAGTTTGGATTGAGGATTTGGAAAATTTCTTAAATCTTCTAAAACAGATTGAAATAAAAATAAACAAACAGTGACAAGTTTTAGAAAAAAAAAGGTTTTCAAGTCAAGTCAACCCATTTAAAAAACGGATTGAATTAAAAATAATAATTTCTATGTATCGTTAGAGAATTTCTAAAACTAATAGTTTCAATACGTTCAATTTGTGTCAAAAAATTAATAAAGAAACTTCAAGTTTGGATTGAAAATTTTGGTTTGATTTTTCAATAGTGGATTAAAAAGAATTTAAAATATAAATAAAAAAATGTTTTGAATGATCTTAAGAAACTAATCGACCGGATTTTTAAAATAAAAAAACAAGATTGAATTAAAAAAATATTGTTGAGTTTAGATTGAGGATTTGGAAAATTACTTAAATCTTCTAAAACGGATTGAAATAAAAATAAGATCTTAAATAAAGAAAAAAGTTTAATAAAAAATTAAAATAACCAGACGTTTACAAGTCAAATCAACCCAATCGACGGGATTTCAAATTAAAAAAATCGGATCGAATTAAAAAAATTAATATCTATGTTCTTTTGAGGTAAACTAAAGATTCAAGCATTCAATTTTGCAAAGTATGTTAAAAATTAATGAAAAGTTTCAAGTTTGGATCGAGAATTTTTGGTTTGATTTTTCAATAGCGGATTAAAAATGAATTTAAAATATAAATATAAAATGTTTTCGATTCATATTAAGAAACTAATCCACCGAATTTTAAAATAAAAAAACAAGATTGAATTAAAAAAAATATTGTTGAGTTTAGATTGAGGATTTGGAAAATTACTTAAATCTTCTAAAACGGATTGAAATAAAAATAAGATTTTAGATAAAACAAAAGTTTAATAATAAATTAAAATAATA
This sequence comes from Abscondita cerata, assembly GCA_030710515.1. Taxonomy (NCBI): domain Eukaryota; kingdom Metazoa; phylum Arthropoda; class Insecta; order Coleoptera; family Lampyridae; genus Abscondita; species Abscondita cerata. Next base: position 191,633 of record JALBCR010000706.1, read on the forward strand.
AAACGGTTACAAGTCAAATCAACCCAATTGACGGGATTTCAAATTTAAAAAATCGGATCGAATTAAAAAAATTAATTTTTATGTTTCTTTAGAGGTAAACTAATAGATTCAAGCATTCAATTTTGCAAAGTATGTTAAAGTTTGGATCGAAAATTTTTGGTTTGATTTTTCAATAGCGGATTGAAAGAAGAATTTAAAATATAAATAAAAAAAAGATTTGGATTGATATTAAGAAACCAATAGAACGGATTTTAAAATAAAAAAACAAGATTTAATTAAAAAAATATTTTTGAGTTTGGATTGAGGATTTGGAAAATTTCTTAAATCTTCTAAAACGGATTGAAATAAAAATAAAGATACAGTGACAAGTTTTTAGAAAAAAAAAGGTTTTCAAGTCAAGTCAACCCAATTAAAAAAACGGATTGAATTAAAAATAATAATTTCTATGCTTCGTTAGAGAATTTTTAAAAACTAATAGTTTCAATACATTCAATTTTATGTCAAAAAATTAATAAAGAAGCTTCAAGTTTGGATTGAATTAAAAAAAATATTGTTGAGTTTAGATTGAGGATTTGGAAAATTACTTAAATCTTCTAAAACGGATTGAAATAAAAATGAAATTTTAGATAAAAAAGTTTAATAAAAATTAAAATAATAAAACGTTTTCAAGTCAAATCAACCCAATCGACGGGTGTCAAATTTTAAAAAATCGGATCGAATTAAAATAATTAAATATAATTAAATTTTGTTTTAATATTTAAGTTTGGATCGAAAATTTTTTGTTAAATTTACAAAAACGGATTGAAAAATTTCAAAATAAAGAAAAAGATTAAATTAAAAAAAACATTTTTGTCATTGAAGTAATTTCAATAAAGGATTAAAATATTATAAACAAACAAACAGTGATCAGTTCTTAGATGAAAAAAAAATTAGTAAAGTAAGAAAACGTTTTCAAGTCAAGTCAACCCAATCGACTAGGTTTCAAATTTAAAAAACCGGATTGAATTAAAAAAACAAATTTATATGACTTAATAGATTCAATTTTAGAAAATATTTAAGAAAATTAATGAAGTTTGGTTGGAGAATTTTTGGTTTGATATTTTAAAAAGAGATTAAAATATAAATTTAAAATACAAATAATAAAAGGTTTGAATTGATTTTTTTAGAAACCGATCAGCAGGGAATTAAAAAAAATTGAATTTAACAAAATCTTTTTGTGTTTGGATTGAATTCAAAAAACGGATTGAAATTATGTTTCGTTAGACAATTTGACAAACTAATAGCTTCAATTTTGCAAAGTATGTTAAAAATTAATGAATAAAAGATTGAATCGAAAATTTTCGATTTCATTTAAAAAAAAAGTTTGAATTAAAAAAAAGTAAGTTTGAATTGGAAATTTGGCAAATAAATTTTCAAAAGTGGACTGAAATAACAATAAGTTCTTAGATGAAACCAAATTTAATAAAAAATGTAAGTAATAAAACGTTTTCACGTCAAATCAATATAATCGACGGGGTTTCAAATTCAGAAAACCGGATTGAATCATAAAATAATATTTTAGCAAACTAATAGATTCAATAGATAAAATTTTTTAAAGTACTTATTTAAAAAATTAGTAGGTAAACAAGGCCATGAAAAATTTCTAAGTTACGATCTAGAATTTTGGCTTGAATTACAAAAACGTATTGAAAAGCAAACTAATAGATTTTAAAGTATATTAGAAACTTAATAGTTAAACAAAGCCATACAGAATATTTAAGTTTGGATCCAGAATCTTCTGTTAGAATTTTCTAATACGGATTGAAAGCGGTTTCAAACTAAAAAATCAGATTAAAACTTAAAAAAAAATGGATAAAAAAGTAATGTGACTACCCGAATAAATTTTTCAAATTAAAGAGTAAGAAAAATTTTTAAGTTTAGACCAGTTTAGACAGTTTCAAATCCAAAAATCTGATTGAAATAAAAAAGTAAATAATGATTTAATTACTAAAATAATGCTCCAAAAATAAAAAATAAAAAAAATTACACAAGTCTAAAACAATAATGTTATACCATTTTAAAACAAAAAATTGGATTGAAATAAAAACGTTTAGATTCGTCATTTTAATTAAAGAATGAACAAAAAAATGAATAATTTTTTAGATCAATTCAAACTCAAAAATTTTGAAAATTATCCAATTACACAAAAAATTAGTTAAAATAAATTACTATATAAAAAACTTCCAAACATTAGTATTTCATACGGTTTCTAAACCAAAAATCGGATTGAACCAAAAAATTGGTAAATAGTGATCTGTGTACTTAAATAATTTATTTTAAATTAATAATACAGTTTGAATTATTTTTTTAAAGCGGTTTCCAATTCAAAAAATTGAGTGAAATAGTTTAATTAAAAAATGAACAAAAAACGAAAATTTTTATTAGTTGGATCATTGATTTGGAAAAATTTTAGATTGATTTCAAACTCAAAAATTGGATTATAATAAGCAAAAATTATTTCAATTGTTTTTTTCAAATTTGAGTCATTAATAATAGTTTCAAAACGAAAAATTGGTCTGAAAAAGAAAAATGTGAATAGAGATCTAAGAACTCAAATAATTTTGTTTAAATAAAAAGAATAATTTTGATTATTGATTTTCAGGCGGTTTCAAATTTAAAAAAAAGGATTGAATAAGAAAAGTTCAAACGCAAAAATCGGATTAATAAAATAATCCACACATTTTTATAACTGGATTGAAACACTAATTGAAGATTGAAAAAAAGCGGGTGTATGATCATATGATCATGGCTAAATGTGTTTTTTGAATGAGTCAATTTAATTAAAGATGAACAAAAAATAATTCATCTTAAGTTAGATCACTACATTAGATCAATTTCAAACTCAAAAAACAAATTAAAAAAAAAATAAAGTTATCTAACTACTCAAATAAATTAGGAAAAATAAATTGCTATATGAAAAACTTCCAAATTTGAATCATTCATTTTTAATACGGTTTCAAAACCAAAAATCGGATTTAAAAAAATATTGGTAAATAATGATCTCAGTACTTAAATAATTTAGTGTAAAATATTAAAGATAAGTTTGGATTATTAATTTTTCAAGCGGTTTAAAATTTAAAAATTGCATTAAAATAAAAAATATTGAATCACTCATTTTAATTAAAAAATAAAAATCGGTTTTAAGCTGGATCAATAATTTGAAAATTTTTTTTTTAATTTTAAACTCAAACATTGAATTATAATAAAAAAAAACATTTAAAAAATCATCCATATACTCAAATAAAGTATATAAAATTAACTTTCAAATTTCATACGGTTTCAAAACCAAAAATTGGATTAAAACAAAAAAATTGGTAGGAACTCAAATAATTTAGTTTAAAAATATAGAAGATAAGTTTGGATTATTAATTATTCAAACGGTTTCAAATTAAAAAAAATTGGATTGAAATAAAAAAATATAATTAACTCATTTTAATTAAAAATGAAAATAGTTTTTTAGTTGATCAGTAATTTCAAAAATTTTGGTTTAATTTAAAACTCAAAAATTGGTTTATAATAAAAAAAATAATGATTTGAAAACTTAAATAATTTAGTTTAAAAAGAATATAAGTTTGGATTATTAAAATTACAAGCAAAAAAAAATGAACAAAAAAGAAATCTTCTTAAGTTGGGTTGGAAAATTTTAAGATCAATTTCAAACTCAAAAAGTAAAACAAAAATTTAAAATTAACTAATACCTCCAATAAATTTTAAAAAATAAATTGCCATATGAAAACTCTAAGTTTGAATCACTCATTTTAATATGGTTTCAAAACCAAAAATCGGATTAAATGAAAATATTGGTAAATAATGAGCTCAGTACTCAAATAATTTAGTTTAAAAATATTGAAGATAAATTTAAATTAATAATTTTTAATCGGTTTTAAATTTAAAAAAATTGAATTGAAATAAAAAATTTGAATGACACATTTTAATTAAAAAATAAACTAAAATTAAAATCGTTTATTAACTGGATCATTGATTTGAGAAATTTTTGGATTAATTTCAAACTCAAAAATCAGTTTATAACAAGAAAAAAATTCAAAAATCATCCACGTACTCAAATACTTTATATAAAAAATTTGAGTCATTAATGTTTCAAAACCAAAAATCGAATTGACCCAATAAAAAATGATAAATGTGTACTTAAATAATTTAGTTTAGTTTGGATTATTAACTTTTCAAGTGGTTTCAAATATAAAAAATTAGATTAAAATAAAAAAATTAGATTAAAATAAAAAAATTGAATGAGACATTATAATTTAAAAAAACAAAAATTAAAATCCTTTATTAGCTGGATCATTAATTTGAAAATTTTTTGGAAAAATTTCAAACTCAAAAATCAGTTTATAACAAAAAAAAAATTTTAAAATCATCCACATACCCGAATACATTTGAGTCATTAATATTTCAAAACCTAAAATCGGATTGAACAAAAAAAATGGTAAATGTGTACTCAAATAATTTAGTTTAGTTTAGATTATTAATTTTTCAAACGGTTTCAAATATAAAAAAATTGGATTGACATAAAAAAATTGAATGACACATTTTAATTAAAAAATAAACAAAAATTAAAATCGTTTATTAGCTGGATCATTAATTTGATAAATTTTTGGATTAATTTCAAACTCAAAAATTAGTTTATAACAAAAAAAAATTCAAAAATCATCCACGTACTCAAATAGTTTATATAAAAAATTTGAGCCATTAATATTTCAAAACCAAAATCGGATTGAAAAAAAAATTGTAAATGTGTACTTAAATAATTTAGTTTAATTTGGATTATTAATCTCTCAAACGGTTTCAAATATAAAAAAATTGGATTGAAATAAAAAATTGAATGACACATTATAATTAAAAAAAAACAAAAATTAAAATCGTTTATTAACTGGATCATTAATTTAAAAATTTTTGGATCAATTTCAAAAATTTAAAAAATCAGTTTATACCAAGAAAAAAAAATTCAAAAATCATCCACATACCCAAATACTTTATATAAAAAATTTGAGTCATTAATATTTCAAAACCAAAAATCGGATTGACCCAATAAAAAATGATAAAGGTGTACTTAAATAATTTAGTTTAGTTCGGATTATTAACTTTTCAAGTGGTTTCAAATATAAAAAAATTAGATTAAAATAAAAAAAAATCGAATGACACATTTTAATTAAAAAATAAGCAAAAATTAAAATCGTTTATTAGCTGGATCAATAATTTGAGAAATTTTTGGATCAATTTCAAACTCAAAAATCAGTTTATAACAAGAAAAAAATTTCAAAAATCATCCACATACCCAAATACATTATATAAAAAATTTGAGTCATTAATATTTCAAACCAAAAATCGGATTGAACAAAAAAAATGGTAAATGTGTACTTAAATAATTTAGTTTAGTTTGGATTATTAACTTTTCAAACGGTTTCAAATATAAAAAAATTGGATTAAAATAACAAAAATTGAATGACACATTATAATTAAAAAAAAACAAAAATTAAAATCGCTTATTAGCTGGATCATTAATTTGAAATTTTTTTGGAAAAATTTCAAACTCAAAAATCATTTTATAACAAGAAAAAAAATTTAAAAACAATCCACATACTCAAATACATTATATAAAAAATTTGAGTCACTAATACTTCAAAACCAAAAATCGGATTGAACCAAAAAAAATTGGTAAATGTGTACTCAAATATTTTAGTTTAGTTTGGATTATTAATTTTTAAGTGGTTTCAAATATAACAAAATTGGATTAAAATAAAAAAAAATTGAATGACACATTTTAATTAAAAAATAAACTTGAAATGAAATAAAATAAAAATCGTTTATAAGCTGGATCATTAATTTAAGAAATTTTTGGATTAATTTGAAACTCAAAAATCAGATTATAACAAGAAAAAAAATTTAAAATTATCCTCATACTCAAATACATTATATGAAAAATTTTCAAATTTCAGTGTACTCAAATAATTTAGTTTAGTTTGGACTATTAATTTTTTAAGCAGTTTCAAATTTGAAAAAATTGGATTGAAAGTTTGAATTGTTAATTTTTCAGTCGGTTTCAAATTAAAAGGATTGGATTGAAATATAAAAAAATTGATTGAGTCACTTTAATTAAACACAAATTCAAAATGAAATCTTCTTAGGTAAGTTGGATCATTAACACTTTTAGATCAATTTCAAACTCAAAAATCGGCCTGAAAAAAATTGGTAAATAATGATCTGAGTACTCAAATAGTTTAGTTTGATAAGTGTGGATTATTAATTTTCAGCCAATTTCAAATTCAAAAAAATTGAACAAATTATCCAATTACTAAAATAAATTAATTAAAATAAATTATATGAAAAACTTGCTAGTTTGAATCATTAATTTTTAATACGGTTTTAAAACCAAAAATCGGATTGAAACAAAAAAAAATAAATAATGATCTGAGAGCTCAAATAATTTAGTTTAAAAAAGAATATAAGTTTAGATTATTAAATTGGGAAATCAGTTTCAAACTCAAAAATCGGATTAAATTGAAAAAAAAAATTTAATTATTTAATTACTCAAATAATGCTATATGCTATATGAAAAACTTCCAAATTTGAGTCATTCAATTTAATACGGTTTCAAATTCAAAAATTGAATTGAAACAAAAAAATCGGTACACATACAATTTAGTTTAGTTTGGATTATTAATTTTCGAAGCTTTTAAGATCTAAAAAAAATTGGATTGAAATCAAAATGATTTAAATGCGTCATTTTAAGTAAAGAATGAACAAAAAATGTAAGTCTTTTTCAAGTTGGATTATTAATTTGAGAATTTTTAGTCGATTAAACCCAAAAATTTTTGAAAATTATTTAATTACTCAAATGTATTAGTTAAAATAAATTGCTATATGTAAAACTTCTAAGAATTAGTTTCAAAACCAAAAATCGGATTGAACCAAAAAAATTGGTAAATAATGACATAAATTGGATAATTAATTTTTTAGGTGGTTGCAAATTCAAAAAAATTGGATTGAACCAAAAAAATTGAATGAGGCATTCTTTTTAAAGATGAAAAATGAATAAAGAATAGGAGAAATTTTCAAAAATTGATTGAAACAAAAAAAAATATAAATCATGATCGTAATAAATATTAGTTTGGATTATTAATTTTTCAAGCGGATTGAATTAAAAAAAAAATTGAGTGACTCAGTTTAATTAACAAATGAACAAAAAATTAAAATTTTTATTGACTGGATCATTGATTTAGAAAATTTTTAAAACGATTTCAAACTCAAACATTGGATTATAATATCAAAAACATTTTTAAATTATTTAATTGTCCAAATAAATTAGTTAAAATAAAATACTATATAACAACTTTCAAATTTGATTAGTCATTTTTACATAGTTTCAAAACCAAAAATCGGATTGAAAATACATTATATGAAAAATTTTCAAATTTGAGTCATTAATATTTCGAAACCAAAAATTGGATTGAACCCAAAAAATGGAAAATAATGACCTGTGAACTCAAATAATTTAGTTTAGTTTGGATTATCAATTTTTTAAACGGTTTCAAATTTTTTTGGATTCAAATTTAAAAAATTGAATGACACATTTTAATTAAAAATAAGCAAAAATAACAATCTTTTTTTTGAATTAATTTCAAACTCAAAAATCAGATTATAACATGAAAAAGATATTTTAAAATCATCCAAATTCTAAAATACATTATGTAAAAAATTTTCAAATTTGAGTACTCAATATTTCAAAACCAAAAATCAGATTAAACCAAAGAAATGGTAAATAATGACCTGTGTACTCAAATAATTTACTTTGGTTTGGATTATTAATTTTTTAAGCGATTTCAAATTAAAAAAAATTTAGTTGAAATTTAAAAAATTGAATGATATATTTTAAATAAAAATAAACAAAAATAAAAAATCTTTTTTGTTATGGATCATTAATTTGAAAAAGTTATGGATTTATTTCAAACTCAAAAATTAGTTTATAAAAAAAAATTTAAAATCATCCACATACTCAAATACAGTATATGAAAAATTTTCAAATTTGAGTCATTAATATTACAAAACCAAAAATCGAATTGAACCCAAAAAAAATGGTAAATAATATGAACTGTGTATCTACTCAAATAATTTAGTTTAGTATGGATTATTAATTTGTTAAGTGATTTCAAATTCAAAAAAATTAGATTGAAAATAAAAAAAATTAAATGACACATTTTAATTAAAAAATAAACAAAAAAAATTATGATTATGGTGGATCATTAATTTGAGAAATTTTTGGATTAATTTCAAACTCAAAAATCAGATTATAACAAGACAAAAAATTTTGCATACACATACTCAAATACATTATATGAAAAACTTGCAAGTTTGAATCATTAATTTTAATACGGGCTTAAAACCAAAAATCGGATTGAAACAAAAAAAATATAAATAATGATCTGAGAGCTTCAATAATTTAGTTTAAAAACGAATGTAAGTTTGGATTATAAAATTGGAAAGTTTTAAATCAGTTTCAAACTCAAAATTGGATTAAATAATTTCTTTTTAAATTGCCCAATTACTAATAAATATTAGTTTGGATTATTAATTTTTCAAGATGTTTCGAACTTAAAAAATTGGATTGAATTAAAAAAGAAATTGAGTGACTCAGTTTAATTAACAAATGAACAAAAACTGAAAATTTTTATTGGCTGGATCATTGATTTAGAAAATTTTGAAAACGATTTTAAACTCAAAAATTGGAATATAATAACAACAACATTTTTTAAATTATTTAATTGTCCAAATAAATTAGTTAAAATAAAATACTATATAACAACTTTCAAATTTGATTAGTCATTTTTACATGGTTTCAAAACCAAAAATCGGATCGAAAATACATTATATGAAAAATTTTCAAATTTGAGTCATTAATATTTCAAAACCAAAAATCGAATTGAACCCAAAAAATGGAAAATAATGACCTGTGTACTCAAATAATTTTGTTTAGTTTGGATTATTAATTTTTTAAGCAGTTTCAAATACAAAAAATTTAGATTGAAATTAAAATAAAATTGAATGACACGTTTTAAATAATAATAAACAAAAATAAATATAATTTTTAAGCTGGAACATTAATTTGAAAAATTTTTGGATTAATTTCAAATTCAAAATTAGATTATAACAAGAAAAAAAAATTTTAAATGATCCACATACTCAAATAAATTATATAAAAAATTTCAAATTTGAATCATTAATATTTCAAAACCAAAAGTTGGATTTCAAAAATTATAAATATGTCCTGTGAACTCAAATAATTTAGTTTAGTTTAGATTATCAATTTTTTAAGCGGTTTCAAATTCAAAAAAAGTGAATTGAAAATAAAAAAAATTGAATGACACAATTTAATTAAAAAATAATCAAAAATAACAATCATTTTTAAGCTGGATCACTAATTTGAGAAATTTTTGAATTAATTTCAAACTCAAAAATCAGATTATAACAAGAAAAAGATATTTTAAAATCATCCAAATTCTAAAATACATTATGTAAAAAATTTTCAAATTTGAGTCATTAATATTTCAAAACCAAAAATCGGATTGAACCAAAAAATGGATAATGACCTGTGTACTTAAATAATTTACTTTGGTGTGGATTATTAATTTTTAAGCGGTTTCAAATTAAAAAAAATTGGGTGGAAATTAAAAAAAAATTGAATGACATATTTTAAATAAAAAATAAACAAAAATAAAAATCTTTTTTGTCCTGGATTATTAATTTGAAAAATTTTTGGATTTATTTCAAACTCAAAAATCAGTTTATAAAAAAAAACTTAAAAATCATCCACATACTCAAATTCAGTACCTATATGAAAAATTTTCAAATTTGAGTCATTAATATTACAAAACCAAAAATCGAATTGAACCCAAAAAAATGGTAAATAATATGAACTGTGTATCTACTCAAACAATTTAGTTTAGTATGGATTATTAATTTGTTAAGCGGTTTCAAATTAAAAAAAATTAAATTGAAATTTAAAAAAATTAAATGACACATTTTATTTAAAAATAAACAAAAATAAAAATTATGATTATGCTGGATCATTAATTTGAAAAATTTTTGGATTAATTTCAAACTCAAAAATCAGATTATAACAAGAAAATTTTGAAATCGTACACATACTCAAATACATTATATAAAAACTTGCAAGTTTGAATCATTCATTTTTAATACGGTTTCAAAACAATAAATCGGATTAAAAATATTGGTAAATAATGATCTCAGTAATAAAATAATTTAGTTGAAAAAATAAAGATCAGTTTGGTTTATTAATTTTTCAGGCGGTTTCAAATTAAAAAAAATTGATTATAATAAAAAACTTAAATGACTCATCTTAATTAAAAGTGATAATTGTTTTTAAGTGGATCGGTAATTTGAAAAATTTTGCATTAATTTCAAACTCAAAAATTGTATTATTAAAGACAAACATTTAAAATAAATTTCCAATAAATTATATGAAAAAAAGTTTCAAATTTGAATCATTAATAGGATATAAGTTGAATTATTAATTTGAGAAATTTTTAGATTGACTTCAAACTCAAAAATGTTTAAAATTGTTCAATTTGTTAAATAAATTATTAAAAATTAATTAGTATATGAAAAACTTCCAAGTTTAAGACATTGATATTTCATACGGTTTCAAAACCAAAAATCGGATTGAAACAAAAAATTTTGAAGAATAATGAATTGAGTTCTTAAATAATTTAGTTTAAAGAAAGAATATAAGTTTCTATTATTAATTTTCAAAAATTGTATTTAAATAAAAAGATCGGATTAATAAAATAAGGCACACATTTTTGTAACTGGATTGAAACCCTAACTTGAAGATCGAAAACGAAACGGGTGTATGATCATGGCTATCTGCGTTTTTTTACTTTTGCATAAAAATCGAGCTTAGTAAGCTATGAAAACAATCGGCGATCGTTTTCCTTTCTTTTGTTTTTATTCGACGTAATCCGATTGGTCGCGCTCGATCATTTGTTTTAATTTCCGGTTAGAACTAATAACGCGTCTGCACCTTTTTTTTGAGGTCGTTTTCGTATTTCAAAAGCAAAATGTTAATACTTTTACGGTCGCACACTGATGTCTTTACAATTTATAAATATTTATGACGTTTTGTGCCAAAAAATCTCTCTTCCAGAAGGTACTTAGATCGTAAAAGCAATAAAATAATAAAACTTTCTTTATCTCGAATTTTAAGGTCATTTTCTACGCTTCCGAAAGTCGACAAAATCCCGTTAAAATCGCAAGGGCGCAACGGAGACGGCACGTACAAAACCCCCGCCCCCGACCCCCGCGAATGCATTATTTGTTTATTATTTTCGAAAATTTGATCTCATGTCGTAAGATTTTGGGTAAAACTTACAAGAAGTTGAAAAATGGTTTTATGCATTTAGGGCCCCCCAATATATCAAACCGAACTTGTCAACGTTTATGTCCTACCGTATTTCGTTGTCCCGCTGCGTTTAGTGATGTCTAAATCTTTCAATTTTTGAAAAGACGACACAAACAACCTCTTACTCGGAAATGTAAATTACCACGAAATTGGGCTTAATTTTTCATTTCGTTTAGTGACTCAACACGGACACAATTGTTTTTAATCTCGATTTTGTCGATTAAATTATACGCCATTTTGATGAGGTTGTTTTTTTCATCGTGGCCTGCTTAGATCGCGAGAATTGAGAGAATGTTTTTTTATGCCGTCAACAAGAAACTGATGATTGTTTTTCGTATAGGTACATCAAGTAGGCATTAAATGTTATTTTGATAGGAAATCAAGCTAGCCATGATTTCGCTTTAAAAAGAATTGCATCGCGAACACGTCATCTGAATATTTTATATAAATCGCATGTTGCCACGTTATCATCTAATTTTAGTTACCTGTCTATGTAAATAATTAGTTAACAAAAATTTAAAAAATATTAGTTAGGTTAGAAAAAATTCATTGAATAATCTATGATCTATGATTTTAATTAATCAAACAAGCAGCGATTTTTATCAATTTTATTTACAATGTTTTTAAATACGTCCATTAAACAAGGCTTTTGTAATTTTTTTTTTCAAATCAAGTTGGCTTAAATTTACAAATTTTAATTTAGAAGGCTGTGAAACTTTGATGTCATTTACTAACTACTAAGAACTTGTTTTAACCAGATTTATGAATCAAGTAAGTCATCAGAGTAAGCCATGCAACTATTGTTTTCGTACAGAGTAGTGGACTGTAACTAATATTAGTCAGTTTTTGCTTTAAATTGCAAAATCCTCGACTACGGGTCAAAATTCTAACCTCAACCGTTTTCAATTTGCATCTAATATTTTTTTTTTAATACATTTCTACGACATTAACAATGAGAGAAATAATTGACACTGTTACCATTGGGGAATGTTGCACCAATGAAATTAGAATGGGGCGTGGTTTAAAAAATAGGGGTTCATTTGTGAAACAGAAATTTTTCAAATATTTTTCGAAATTTCTAATCATTTCGGCATTATTTGAAATTGTCGATTGCAAAAGACGCGTTGCGTCGCATAAACGCGTGCGGGCGAAAGAAAAACTAGTAGGCGTTGTGCAAGCGGGCGGGGTCTAATCCCGCGCACTAGATGCAACAGAATATCTAAACATTTTTAGTCTCAAACGTAGAGTCGATCGGTTTGCATCTTAAACTTTTGTTTTTGTTTTTGGTTTTTTTTTATTCGACACACGGTGGACACGTTTTTGTTACGATTTGTGAGAAATGACTTCGATCGGAATTTTCGAAAAGTGGGTGTAGTGCACTTATTTCCAGAGTGTCTTTGGCTTTGAAGCGCATAATGACTGTAACGGGAAATTTGGAAATTATGCACAGACCGTGTTTTTCCGGATATCCGTTTCAAGGTAAGAGATTTTTTTTCAACGGACGTGGCGAAGACGCTACTTGTAGCGCCCAAGCTTCCCAATCAAACTTGATGATTAATTAACCAATGATAATCGAGCGTGCACTTACGTCACGCAATCAACGCCTGCTTCCTTTTCGTGTTGAACATACAAAATAATTGCTAGCTACACATCATTAATCGCTTATCTCGAACCTAATAAAAAAAATACGATTTTGAGCGGAACAAGATTCAATTCTCCAACGCCTACTGCGTTATTGTTTTTAAAAGATATATCAACGATTTTTTTAACTATCGTCATCACTCCAAAATAGCCTACTTGATGTTTTTCAATAATCTATTGTTAAAGGATTTTATTCTCATAAACTCAAAGATTGTTCGCTTTTGTCCTTATCTCATAGCCAACTTCAACCGTCGCTTCATACAAAAATAAATACTGGATTTATTACCTTTAGGTAACTGCGTACCTAATCCGTGGAAAATTAAAAAAAAACAGGACATTGAGTAATTTTGAAATTTTGAATTGAAAAATCTAAAGCTGTATTTTTTTATAGTATGGAAGTTGGAGAAACCAAAAAAACTACTGAAGTCTGGTATGAGTACATTCTGAGCCCATCATTTTGGGTTCGCCTCCAAATTAAATTTTTATCATAAAAGTAGCTTTAACTGCTTATTTCACATTTAAAAATTTCTGAAATTTTCAATCAAAAATCTAGAGCACTAACTTTTTGATAATGTGAACCACCTAATCGTAGTTGGCGAGTACAAACTCAATAGTCACTACAAAAAAGGGCTGAATTTTTAATCAAAAAATCTAGAGCACCAATTTTTTTGATGTAAAATAATCGTAGTTGACCAGTAAAGAAACAATAAATTTATTAGAAACAACTGAACTTTGGTGGGGTCGTGCTCCAAATTTAATTTTTTTTAAAAGTAACATTAACTGTTTCTTTACATTCAGAAATTTTTGAAATTTTCTGTCAAAAAATCTAGAGCACTAACTTTTTTAATAATGTGAAGTACCTAATCGTAGTTGGCGAGTACAAACTCAATAGTCACTACAAAAAATGTCTGAATTTTTAATCAAAAAATCTAGAGCACTAATTTTTTTGATGTAAAATAATCGTGGTTGACGAGTAAAGAAACAATAAATTTATAAGAAACAGCTGAACTTTGGTGGGGTCGTGCTCTAAATTTAATTTTTTTATAGAAGCAACATTAACTGTTTTTTATTCGAAATTTCTAAAATTTTCAATAAACAAATCTAATGCACTAACTTTTTTGAAAATAGAAATTATCTAATTGTAGTTGGCGAGTACAAACTAAATAAACACTACACAAAAAACATCTGAATTTTCAATCAAAAAATATCGAACACTAATTTTTTTGATGTAAAATAATCGTGGTTAGCGAGTAAAGAAATAATAAATTTATAAGAAACAACTGAACTTTGGTGTGGTCGTGCTCCAAATTTAATTTTTTTATAGAAGCAGCGTTAATTGGTTTTTTTTACATTTAGAAATTTTTGAAATTTTCAATCAAAAAATTTAAAGCACTAACTTTTTTGATAACGTGAAGTACCTAATCGTAGTTGGCGAGTACAAACTCAATAGTCACTACCAAAAACGTCTGAATTTTTAATCAAAAAATCTAGAGCACTGTTTTTTTTGATGTAAAATAATCGTAGTTGACGATTAAAGAAACAATAAATTTATAAGGAACGACTGAACTTTGGTGGGGTCGTGCTCCAAATTTAAGTTTTTTATAGAAGCAGCGTTACCAGTTTTTTGTTACATTTAGAAATTTCTGAAAATTTCAATCAAAAAATCTAGAGCTCTAATTTTTTAAATGTAAAATAATCGTGGTTGACGAGTAAAGAAATAATAAATATATAAGAAACAACTGAACTTTGGTCGGGTCGTGCTCTAAATTTTATTTTTTTTATAGAAGCAGCATTAACTGTTTTTTTACGTTTAGAAATTTCTGAAATTTTTAATCAAAAAATCTAGAGCACTAACTTTTTTGATAATGTGAAGTACCAAATCGTAGTAGGCGAGTAATAGTCACTACAAAAAACGCCTAAATTTTTAATCAAAAAATCTAGAGCACTAATTTTTTTGATGCAAAATAATCGTGGTTGACCAGTAAAGAAACAATAAATTTATAAGAAACAGCTGAACTTTGGTGGGGTCGTGCTCCAAATTTAATTTTTTTATAGAAGCAGCATTAACTGTTTTTTATTCGAAATTTCTAAAATTTTCATTAAAAAATCTAGTGCACTAACTTTTTTGAAAATACAAACTATCTAATTGTAGTTGGCGAGTACAAACTAAATAAACACTACACAAAAAACATCTGAATTTTCAATCAAAAAAGTCTAGAGCACTAACTTTTTTGATAATGTGAAGTACCTAATCGTAGTTGGCAAGTACAAACTCAAAAGTCATTACCAAAAACATTTGAATTTTCAATCAAAAAATATCGAACACTAATTTTTTTTTTGTAAAATAATCGTGGTTGGCGAGTAAAAAAACAATAAATTTATAAGAAACGACTGAACTTTGGTGGGTCGTGCTCCAAATTTAAGTTTTTTATAGAAGCAGCGTTACCAGTTTTTGTTACATTTAGAAATTTCTGAAAATTTCAATCAAAAAATCTAGAGCTCTAATTTTTTTAAATGTAAAATAATCGTGGTTGACGAGTAAAGAAATAATAAATATATAAGAAACAACTGAACTTTGGTCGGGTCGTGCTCTAAATTTTATTTTTTTATAGAAGCAGCATTAACTGTTTTTTTACGTTTAGAAATTTCTGAAATTTTTAATCAAAAAATCTAGAGCACTAACTTTTGATAATGTGAAGTACCAAATCGTAGTAGGCGAGTAATAGTCACTACAAAAAACGCCTGAATTTTTAATCAAAAAATCTAGAGCACTAATTTTTTTGATGCAAAATAATCGTGGTTGACCAGTAAAGAAACAATAAATTTATTAGAAACAACTGAACTTTGGGGGGGTCGTGCTCCAAATTTATTTTTTTTATAAAAGCAACATTAACTGTTTCTTTACATTCAAAAATTTCTGAAATTTTCTGTCACAAAATCTAGAGCACTAACTTTTTTGGTAATGTGAAGTACCTAATCATCAGTTGACGAGTACAAACTCAATAGTCACTACAAAAACTTCTGAATTTTTAATCAAAAAAGCTAGAGCACTAATTTTTTTGATGTAAAATAATCGTGGTTGACCAGTAAAGAAACAATAAATTTATTAGAAACAAATGAACTTTGGTGGGGTCGTGCTCCAAATTTATTTTTTTTTAAAAGTAACATTAACTGTTTCTTTACATTCAGAAATTTCCGAAATTTTCTGTCAAAAAATCTAGAGCACTAACTTTTTTGATAATGTGAAGTACCTAATCGTAGTTGGCGAGTACAAACTCAATAGTCACTACAAAAACTTCTGAATTTTTAATCAAAAAGCTAGAGCACTAATTTTTTTGATGTAAAATAATCGTGGTTGACGAGTAAAGATACAATAAATTTATTAGAAACAACTGAACTTTGGTGGGGTCGTGCTCCAAATTTAATTTTTATATAAAAGCAACATTAACTGTTTCTTTACCTTCAGAAATTTCTGAAATTTTCTGTCAAAAATCTAGAGCACTAACTTTTTGATAATGTGAAGTACCTAATCATAGTTGGCGAGTACAAACTCAATAGTCACTACAAAAAACGTCTGAATTATTAATCAAAAAATCTAGAGCACTAATTTTTTTGATGTAAAAGAATCGTGGTTGACGATTAAAGAAACAATAAATATAAAGAAACAACTGAACTTTGGTGGGGTCGTGCTCCAAATTTAAGTTTTTTATAGAAGCAGCGTTACCTGTTTTTTGTTACATTTTGAAATTTCTGAAAATTTCAATCAAAAAATCTAGAGCTCTAATTTTTTAAATGTAAAATAATCGTGGTTGACGAGTAAAGAAACAATAAATTTATAAGAAACAACTGAACTTTGGTGGAGTCGTGCTCCAAATTTTATTATTTTATAGAAGCAGCATTAACTGTTTTTTACGTTTAGAAATTTCTGAAATTTTCAATCAAAAAATCTAGAGCACTAACTTTTTTTATAATGTGAAGTACCTAATCGTAGTTGGCGAGTACAAACTCAATAGTCACTATAAAAAAAACGTCTGAATTTTTAATCAAAAAATCTAGAGCACTAATTTTTTTGATGTAAAAGAATCGTGGTTGACGATTAAAGAAACAATAAATATAAAGAAACAACTGAACTTTGGTGGGGTCGTGCTCCAAATTTAATTTTTTTATAGATGCAGTATTTTTTTTTATGTAACCAATAGAAAAAAATAAATAAATAAATTAACTGTTTTTTTTACATTTAGAAATTTCTGAAATTTTCAATCAAAAATCTAGAGCTCTAACTTTTTTGATAATGTGAAGTACCCAATCGTAGTTGGCGAGTACAAACTTAATAGTCACTACAAAAAACGTCTGAATTTTTAATCAAAAAATCTAGAGCACTAATTTCTTTGATGTAAAATAATCGTAGTTGACGAGTAAAGAAACAATAAATTTATAAGAAACAACTGGACTTTGGTGGGGTCGTGCTCCTAATTTAATTTTTGTATAAAAACAACATTAACTGTTTTTTATCATTCAGAAATTTCTGAAATTTTCAATCATAAATCTAGAGCACTACCTTTTTTGATAATGTGAAGGACCTAATCGTAGTTGGCGAGTACAAACTCAATAGTCACTAAAAAAACGTCTGAATTTTCAATCAAAATCTAGAGCACTAATTTTTTCGATGTAAAATAGTCGTGGTTGACGAGTAAAGAAACAATAAATTTAGAGAAACAACTGAACTTTAATGGGGTCGTGCTCCAAATTTAATTTCTTTATAGAAGCAGTATTTTCTTTTTATGTAAACAAAAGGAAGTACCCCGTTAGTAAATAAATAAATAAATAAATGAACTGTTTTTTTTTACACTTAGAAATTTCTGAAATTTTAAATCAAAAATCTAGAGCACTAACTTTTTTGATAATGTGAAGTACCTAATCGTAGTTGGCGAGTACAAACTCAAAAGTCATTACCAAAAAACATCTGAATTTCCAATCAAAAAATATCGAACATTAATTTCTTTGATGTAAAATAATCGTGGTTGGCAAGTAAAGAAACAATAAATTTATAAGAAACAACTGAACTTTGGTGGGGTCGTTCTCCAAATTTAATTTTTTTATAGAAGCAACATTAACTGTCTTTTTACATTCAGAAATTTCTGAAATTTTCAAAAAAAATCTAGAGCATTAACTCTTTTGATAATGTGCAAGACCTAATCGTAGTTGGCGAGTACAAACTCAATAGTCACTACAAGAAACATCTGAATTTTTAATC